>PVHY01003730.1:0-103355 GCA_004024945.1 Uropsilus gracilis
CTTGCATTGGCTTGGTATTTTGGCTGAGAAGGCTGGGGATGGTGGTAAGGACCCACGAGTGGAAAGTTTAAACTGTGTATTAAAGTTTTTCTTTTCTGCAGTTTTTGGAGCTGAAAGCAGAGAGCAGTTGGCTGGCTTTTGCATATCAATGGTAAAGGTGATCAGTGAAAATGCTAATGAAGAGTGTGTAGCCTGCTTTCTAGAGAGTAGCAGGCAGATAGCTGTATCCAGTTAAAGTTAAATGTAATTGCAAAGGAACTGCTTGTAGCCTGCTTTGGAGAAAGAAGCAAGCAGATAGGGGTAAACAGTTAAGTCAAGTCAAAAAGTCTCTTTTTACCCACTTTCATGTCTAGTTAAGGTTAAAGGTAATTGCAAAAAAAAACCTGCTAGTAGCCTGCTCCAGAGAGAAAAGCAGGCCTGTATGTGTGTTTAAAGCAAAGTCAAAAAAGTCTTCTTCGGGTCGCCCACTTTCAGCTGGAGATTTGAATTCCGTGTTGGAGTTTATCTTGCTGAGTTTAATTTAGACATTTCTGGAGAGGCCAAGTTAACCAGGCCTGAAAAGAAAATGAACTTTGCTGGTTCCTGTACTATGGAGTTTCTTTCTACTACCTGGGGGAGGACAAGGAGAAGACAGCTTGGAGTAAGTGGAGCATGCCAGAGGAAGGTGTTTACTCTTTTAACACACATAAATGAACTCTGAAGGATTGGACAAGTGGTGAGGTTAACAGGACTAAAAGAACTGAGGGTTTTGGACAATCTGGGGGAAGGACTTTGAACAATGTTGAGAAAGGATTTGGAGAATGTTGAAGTAATCAAAGTTTTTCATATATGTTTCTTTTTGCAGTAAATAGGAATTTACTTTGATTAGTAATAAATTAGTCTGCACCCTAAGAGTTTTGTTTTGACTTGAAAACAGTAAAAAGGCTGGGAATAGTGCAAAGAACCCACAAGTTCGAAAGGAGCTGCAAGGGGTAAATTGAAGCAAGTTAGTAAGTTATAAAATGCAGTTTTCTGAGTTTTCTCTTTTTCCTGCAGTCTCGGGAGCAAGGAGCCAAAAGGCTGTGGCTAAATTTACATAACAAAAAACAAAGAGTCTGTGAAAATGCAAGGTAGGCTGTGTGATGGCATTTACCTGCAGGAGGTTAGGACTTGGATCTTCCTGGGGAAAGCAGGCAGAGGATTTGAGTTTAAGTCAAAAAGCCTTTCTCCACCCAATAACATCTTTAAAACCACGTTAAAAAATTTTAATTTCTTAACCTTGAAATTCCTGAATAAGAATTATTTTAGACCAGGCAGCCTAAGCTGTCTGCACACCCCCGGTCCTGGGTCATCGAAGTATCCTTGCCAGTGGGGAGCAAAGGAGGCATGACGGCATGACACCCCCCCCAAACCCCTCAAGACTGGAGAGCCCTGGAGGGGGGACCAGTGGGGTTTTAGTCCCATCCACCAGCAGGTGGTTGTTGCACTGGCAGACATCTGCACCTGGATTGCCCAGGTATGCTTCCCTCAGCTCCTAGCCCAAGGGGGGACTTGGAATGATGTAAACATGGCCATCTGGCCCCACCCCTATACAGAGAGGTACTGGCAAGGTGGGGGGGGGGGAGATGCTCTTCAATTTCACTCTCACTCCTGCTAATCTTCAGGAGGAGCAAGTACATACATAACACAAACCCCATCATGGAACAGGTGAGGGACCTGATAAAAACCCAGCCCTCAAGCCTGAGCTGGACATGACAATCGAGAGAACCAGTGCATGAGAGACAGTAGAAACAACTACGGAAACATGATATCACAAAATGCACCTATGTGCTCACCGGGTTTGGAAGACCCAAGACCTCATTTCAGAGATGCCTGCTAAGAGAGCAAGGCACCCCTCCCCATACTACAGGAGAGGAGAGGAAGGCCAAATCTGGGGACATCGGCCCCAAAACAAAGCTGCAAACTGAGGTAGAGGAGATGATCTACAATGGCCATTTACAGATACCTATATCCACAGAGAAACTTCTTCACAACTGTGGTTGGCAGTGAGACCCCCTAAATCTGATACCAGAACCATAAGATAAAGCAGCAAAACAACAGAGATGGGATTGGAGAAGACAGCCTCCAATGAGAAAGCATGGACAGACCACACAAATATAGACTGTTTGCCAAATGCAAACTTAAGACTGAAAACCTACCAGCAAGGTTCGCCTGGTTCCAAGAACACAGTCCCTTACCCAATGAAAGAACACTGCCACAGGAAAGGAAGAGACTAATGGATATAACACAGACTAGCAAACAACAAAGAGTGGGGTTTGAGCAAATGGAGGGGGCACCAGAGAGGAGGGAGGAGGAGGTATCCCAAAAATCATTTACCAACGTTGTGATTTAGAGAATAAAAATAAATAAAATTAAAATTAAATAAAAAAAGAACTATTCTATTACAGATGGGTACTATTCTTTGCTTTATGGGGGAAGGCAAATGAGTAAACTGAGATTCCTCCCTTCTAACACGCATCAATCTGTCACCAACATTTTATTGACAGGAACTTCCTCAGAGCTAAGGTGTGGGCTAAGGTGCATAATCCTGATGTTATTCTAGACACTGCTGCTGCCTGTGATCCTTTGTTAGAGCATTGCCAGAATCAGAGATGGAAGAATGGACTCTTCAACCCATCTGTGATTGCTGGTGTTTCTTTTCACAAACATTTTCCCTTTGCAAAGTTGCAGCAGCAGCTATTTCTGCCCTCTTGTATCTGTTCAAGATCTTCTTCTTTCCTTTTCCTAATAAACCTGTCCATTTATGTATTTTTTAAATTTTTTTAAGAGACTAGGTCTCGCTATGTTGCCCAGGATTGTCTCAAACATGAACTCAAGTGATCCCCAGCCTCAGGCTCCCAGGTAACTGGAATTACAGGCATGCACCACTATGCCCACCTCTAAACCTGTCCTTTTAAAATGTGAAAAAAAAGGGGGAGCAGGTACCTAGGATCCCCTTCTTCCCTGTTGGCCTATGTAACCTGAGAGAGAGGTTTTTTTGTTTTTTTTTTTTTTCCCTTTTTATGAGCTCTGCTACAATAAACAGGAAAGAGGCCACTTCCTTCCCTTCTCAACAGGGATTCTCAACCTGCTTTGCACATTGGAGTCATCTAGGGAACTCAAAAAAATGCTGGTGCCTGGGCCCAGCCCCCAGAGATTTATGAGTCAACCATTCTGAGTTAGTGCCTGGACACTGATATTTTTAAATCCCTGCAGGTGATGAAATATTAATAGGTTAAAATTGTTTAGCACAGCTGATTCCTGGTCTCTCAGGATGCTTCCCTGAAGCAAACATCCCCCCCATCCTTACCCCCACTTTATTGAGGTCCTTTAATGTCCCTGGGTGGTCCTGGCCCATACCATCTCACACACAAGTGGGGATGCTGAATTCTGGGCTTCCAGCTGAGCTCTTGCTCAGACAATTGAGACCATTCCAGACAGCCTTTTAATAAACCACTAGCCCTGCCTGTGTCCACCCACTGTGCCTCTGGCTAATGTGAAAAGGCTCCAGATCCATGCAAGACTCCAAATCTTTTTATTTTTCACAGAAAGTTATAACCTTTGCCTGATGGCAGACTGGGAATTTAGACTAGGTGGATCTATTTTCAGTCAGTAACAGAATTTCTATACTTTAGAACCACCTAAGGAATACAGCCTGGAACTGTCTGTTCTCCAGAATCCAAGTAAAAGTCTGACTGAATCTTAATCAAAGTTCAAGGTCTATGAGAATCACCTCCTCATCTAAATTGCATGTATTCCATATCCTTACATGAAGCTAACCAGACAATGGTATGCCTGCTCTCCATTATTTTGCAATTTTTATATAATGTCACTGCAATGGTGACATTTAATATTGCGGCCTTGGGTCTTTATTTAAAAGAAACAGCCACGGCAATATTAACACTAAAATTTTAAGTAAAACTGTGATAGAGTTGGAGATAGCAACCTCTGTTTTGCACAGTGGACAAAATACCAACTATATTGTTCATACTATTCTAACTACAAACATTCATTTAAGCATCTTCTTTGGACAGATAGGTCCTGGCCCTACAGAGATAAATCAGAAAAATGTCCACATGTCCAAGAATTCACAGACTAGAATAGAAAATGAACACAAACAAATAATTACAACACAATGAGAGGGTGTGATAAAAGGGTTTAAGACAAACTGCACGAGGGGACCCAGTTCTAGGTTGGGCTGGGCAGTGGGAGAAGGCTGGTGAAGTGATAAAAGAAGTTGAGCAAGCAGGCATGATTTCTCTAAGCTTAAGATTCATGTTTCAATTTTAAAAAGATAATTCTAGAATCAGCAGGAGCTAGATCTATTTAACAAACACATAGGTATAACACTAATCATGACCCAAGCACTGTTACAAGTGCTTACATAGTGTGACTCATTTAATCCCCGTAACAATTCTTGGAGGCAGGAACTGCCATCATCGTCAATTTACACACGAGGAAACAGGCACACAGAGATTATGCAACTTGATTGAGGTTGTAGGGCTGTTAGGGAACAAAGCCAAGATTTAAACCCAGATGGTTTGACTCCAGAGTCCATGCACTTTGCCATTATGCTCAGCTGCCTTAGCGACAGAGATGGGGAAGGAGGGGGCAGTGGGCTAGTCATAGGTTATTATGATAGTGAGGGAAACAACAGAAAAATAGATTGTAACTCATCCCCTGATTTCTAGCTGGGGAAATGTTTAAACTTTGAGATGAGCTTAGGAATGCTGGTAGTTAAAGTTTCAGAGATATAGGCAAGGGAAAAATAAAATTTAGAACATATGCTGAAATGCTCTAAGTATTCATTAGGTCAGTTATCAAGTTTAATTCTTACAACTCTAAGAAGTATACATATTAAATATGAGGAAACTGAGGTTCAGAGATGTTAAGTAGGGTTCCACATGGTATTGTATATTTGTTGCCTTGGATTGCCTGGAATTCTACAATTGCCCTAGTTTGCTCAGGAGAAATTATGTCCCTCCCATTGCATGTAGAATTAGTGGGAGTGTGGTTCTGGATATCTACCATCCAAGAAGAGTCGAGGAGCAGTGTCATGCCTCTTGCTAGCTGTTGATGCAGTCAAAGAGTAGAAAGGTTGGCCAGAGCTGGGGCACATAGGAAATCCTAAACTGAAAGGTACATTCAGTGGGAAAGCAAAACTCAAATATCTATCAGCCCTTATTTTCCCATGATACCAGGCTGCTCCCAAGGTATACAAGGACAAAGAAAAAGAGAAATAAGGGGTGGTCTCACTTATTTGAGGGATATAGGAAGAACAAACAAACAAATGCTTAAGAAAATTTGAAAACTGCCAACAGAACTAAAGCATAGAACAAGAGAGGGGGAGGAGGGAGAGAACAGGAGTGGGGGAGGGCACCAAAGACTAAGAGGGTACACAGGTGATGCTATACGTATATAGTATCATATTTAGATATATAAGTGCAAATAATACAATAAAAATAAATTTAAAAAGGAAAGAATACAATAATTACTTGGGCATGCAAAAAAAAAATAGACACTGTCCAAAGATTCAGCGTGAAAGACCTTCCACAAGCCTTCAGATACTTGTCCAGAGTTTTGTCAGATAATTAAACAAAATCAGCTTTATTGAGGTATAATTTACTTATGAAAAAACTTATCCTATTTAGTGACCAAGTCTATGGTTTTAACATAATTGTGTAAATATCAAAAAATCAAGATATAGAAGGTTCCACACCTAAAAAGGTAGCTTTGTAGTAAACCTCTGTTACCTCACTCCATTTCCTTATTTTAGTAGTCCATCTCCTTAACCACTCAGATGCTCAAGCTATAGTTACACCTCCTGATAGTTGTTTCTTTACCAGAATGCCACACAGATAGAATTTGACAGTAAAATCTTTGAGTCTGAGTTTCTTTCATTCCACATAATACATTTGAGAGCCATCCATCCTGCTCCATAATCATTAACCCATCAGGTAAATGCAGCTGAACATTAAATTTTATGTTATCAGACCCTAATAAGTGTTCATATTTGAAGCCACTGTTCCAGGTAATGAGATGCTCAGTGACTGGAAGAATCTGAGTCCCTGCCTTAATGAGCTTTTATTCCAGTGGTGAGTAGGGACACAGGCAAACAATAAGCACCCAAACAGACCTTTTAAAATAATCTAATTACATAGTGTAAGTGTTCTAATGGGACCTGGTGTGGCAGGGGTGGTAGGGCCACTGACTCATCTAGGGTGGGGATCTCTTTTAAGAGGTATGAACTGAGACCTCTCTGATGAGTTGAGAGGCAACGATGCAAACATCCAGAGAAAGGAAAACTAGCAGAAGGAACAGCAGGAGCAAAGGCCCACAGAGGGAGGCAAGGTTGGTGTGGTCAAGGGTCAGAAGGAAAGACTGAGGAACTGGAAAATCACACAGGAGGGATGAAGCTGTGGACTTGAGCGAGCCAGATTGGAGCGTGGTCATATATGGCTTTGGTGGGCCAAGGCCCCCACACCGGTTTGGTTCTCATGATAAGAGGAAGCTACCTTTCACTGCTATGGGGGGAGGGGGGGAGGTAGGCTGCACCATTCTGCATGGGTTACAGGGCGAGCAGAGGCAGGGAGCTGCTCTGGAAGTTTTCTCAGCAGTAGTGACTTGAAACCGGGTTTTTTTTTGTTTTTGTTTTTGTGTTTTTTTTTTTGAGACTAGGTCTCGCTATTTTTGCCCTTGGAACCGCAGGTTCATGTTTCCCAGGGTACCACAGACTCAAGCAATCCCCAGCCTCAGTTTCCCAGGTAGCTGAGATTACAGGCACGCGCCACCACACCCAGCTATTTTTTGGGACTAGGTCTCACTACGTGCCCCAGGCAGGACTCGAACTGTGATCCCTAGCCCTGGCTGCTTCATAGGCTGAAGTTTACAGGCACGAGCCACCGTGCCCAGCCTTTGAAACAGAGTCATAGCAAGGCAGGTGGAGAGAAGTATTGGAAGTTTCTACTTTTGGAGATGGCAGGAGAAGTACAAAGCAATCCCTAAAGTTGTAAACTGCAATCTTTCCTTTGGAAGCTTTCACTTTTTAAGTCTTGCACAAGCATCATAGTCTCTACATGCCCACAGGACCCCCAAATTCAGAGAACTGTGTACATGAGTTGGATGCCAAAGTGAAAAAGAGTAGGATGAGAATACAAGCAGACTGGGGCTGAGCCTGGTTGAGGCTGTAGCCTGGCCTTTCTGTACCAGCTTCAACATGGGTACTATGATAAAACTGAGTCACAGTACAGTGAGCCTCCAGCCAGAGCTAACTGTTAAACAATCTGTGCTTTCACGGGTCCTCAGGTCTTTGTTCTCCATTCTATTAAGGCGTTAGAAACGCTTGGTCCTGTTATGAGTGTGTCATTGGGGACGTATCATTTTGATCTATATCTGACCTCCATTTTTCCAACCCAAACCAGCCTCCCTTATAAATAAAGATGTCAGTTCAGAGGAAAAGAAGGAATACACCTTAATGGAGTATTTTGATCTTTTAGCTGTTCAAAGGATTTAGGACCTTGTTTGTTTTGAAACAATTAACCAGCTTTTTCCAACCACTATTCCTGGTCTCCCAGAGAGCCGATGGAAGTCAGATCTGAAGAAGTGAGTTACTTTCTGTTGTCCTGTCTGCTCCTGGCCCTGCTTATTGTTGGCTTGTTTGATTTTGTTGTTAAGATGGATTTTCAGACACCTGAGGGTATCTGTTGACCCTCATACTTTCTGTTCAGGCAAAATGTACAGCAAGGGTTGGACAGAGAGGGAGTCCCAAACTCATAAATACAGAGAATACATTGATGGCTCTGTAGTTGGGGATAGAGATGGGAATGGCTGTTAAACGGGCATTGGGGATCAAAAGGTGCAAACTTCCAGTTATTAAATAACTAAGTCATGGGATGTAAGGCACACATAGTTAATAATATTGTTTTACACATTTGAAAGTTGCTAAGTGAGTCTATCTTAAAAGTTCTTATCACAAGAAAAAAAATGTAACTGTGTGGTAATACTAACTAGATTTGCTGTGGTGATCACTTCACATTATATATAAATATTGATTTATACCTGAAGCTAATATAATGTTAACTTTTAATTATATTTCAATTTGAAAAGTCAATGATGACAAATGAAAGTCTCAATTGCTGAGAAAAAAAAATACCCTCAACTAATACCCTTATGCCACTTATTCATCATGTTATCACAACAGCCAAAATATCAGAATATCCATGAACAGAGGAGCAGATGTGTAAAATGTGTATAATATTTGTACAGTGGCCTATTAGTCTTAAAAAGGAAATTCTGACACATACTAAAACATAAGTGAACTTTTAAAACATATACCAAGTACAATAAGCCAAGCACAAATGGAAAAGCCTATATAATTCTTTTATTTGAGATACATATAGATGTCAAATCCATATAAAGAAAGCAGACTGACTTCCAGGGCCTCAAGGCACAGGAGGGTCAGGACTATTTTTTATTTATTTATTTTTATTTATTTATTTTTTTGAGACTAGGTCTCACTATTTTTGCCCGTGGAACCACAGGCTCTCGTTGCCCGGGGTACCACAGACTCATGCAATCCCCAGCCTCAGCTTCCCAGGTAGCTGGGATTACAGGCGCGCACCACCACACTCAGCTATTTTTTTTTGGAACTAGATCTCGCTACGGGCCCCAGGCAGGACTCGAACTACGATTCCTAGCTCCGGCCGCTTCATAGGCTGAAACTTACAGGCACGAGCCACCGTGCCCAGCAGGACTATTTTTTAATAGGTAGTTTTTGTTAAGGATGATGAAAAGCTTTGGAGATGGAGGGTGATGATGACCGCAGAACAATGTAAATGGACTCAATGCTGCTGAATTATAGACTTAAAAATAATTTTACCCCCAGGGACTGAAATGATGTGAAATATATATAAATAAAAAATTAATTAATTAATTTTTTAAAAAGTAAGTATTTTCTGCTGATGTATATTTTACCACCATTTTAAAACAAAACTGGAAAAGAGATTCCTAGCTCACGATTCTTTTTCTGTTGCTCAAAATTACCCTCATCAGGTCTTTGCTCTTTCAATCTCCTCTTCCTGGAATGCTGTCTACCAGCACTTCACATAATTGTTCGTTTTTGACATTCAGATATCAGGTCAAGTTTCTTCTCCTCCAGTTCGTTTCCCCTTACTAGAATGCAGACTTCCAAGAAAATTGTCTCTGTCTGTTCTCTTGAACAGTCTGACCCTAAGTTGTTGCTCAATAAACGTCTGTTGAATGACTGAATGACGGAACCAGTGAATGACACATAAAGCTTTACTTCATGTACTCTGTTAAGAGACCTTATTTGACATCAAGGCTGTGCTCTATTTCTGGAGTCAGTGTGCACCTTTATACTTTCTTATTCCTGTCTCCCAATTTTCCAAGCCTTCGGTTCAGTCTAATATCAGATAAATGAGTAATACCAAGCCTCTGACACAGACCTCACCCATGTTAAAGTCCATCTGGTCCACACCCACTACACTGCCCTGCCCAACTGGAAAGGTCAGAAGTTTGGAGGATTTAAAAGGTGGCAAGGTCAAATAGCACAGTCACAATGTCTTGGGGGTTGATTCTAGGGAATCAACTGAAGAACAGCAAGTCTTCCTCTGATAGTCATATTTTATTATGTCTGTCAGCAGGTATGAGTCTCACTTCGACTTGTCATGGGCTGAAGAAGTCATCCAGCAGAATGAAAAGGAAGCATCTGAAATGGTCTCCACTCTAGTTTCTGCTCACCTGATGATGCCTTTGGTACTGACATGGTTGACTCGCTATCACTAGCATGGAACTTTGACTGCCCACAGATGAGCCTGATAACTGGAGATTCAAAGAACTCTGTGTTATTGGGAAATATTTTTGTCACATGAACTCATGTTTAAGCTTTCAAGTTTCACTGGCAGAAAGTTGCATTTATCTACTGCCAGCTGCTATTAAAAAAATAATCACATTCCCCAGGTACCCTACTCACAGTCACAAAAATAAATCTGGTTTGCCATCAGTGGCAATAGTTATACAGTATACCTTTTTCTGACGTAAAGACTTCACTTGACATCATATAATTTACTATGATTTGTATTTACTTAGTTCTCTAATCACAGATTTTAAATAATCTCTAATCAACTATGCTAAAAATATAAGTTGTCACATGGGGTACTGAGAAAAATATAAATTTAACTGTACCTCTTGCAAAACCTACTCAATGTATTAACTGAAAGGCATAGACAATATTTTCTTATTAGGATAGTGATGTAATGATGGATGAGATAAATTATGCTTGTGTGTAATTTTACCCAACAATGAGGGATTGTGAAATGAGTTTTGTCACATAAACCCATCCCCCTAACACCACCTCACCTCCTTGACTTTTCTTTGGTAAAATCTATAATTGGCTTGCTGGGACTATCAAAAGAAGTAGGGGCTTATTCTAAGTTTTGTTCAAGTAACTGAATGATAGAAACAATCTAATACACTGAAAATAAAAGCCAGGATTGCTCCTATCTCTTCAGCTATTCCAACGGAATCTTCCCCAATTTTGTCAGCTGGGGGCTTACATTCCCCAGCGACAATCAACCAAAAGCCCTCAAGTGCAACACCAATGGACATAATTCACTGCTAAATTTTCAGTTTTAAAAAAGATAACTATAATATGTATGTATGCACACATACAGAAATGTGAGTAGTTATATCTATAGGTTCATCATTACAGAATATCACATGATGAGTGTTTCCACTTTATCCACTCCACTTCAGTGAAATTGTATAGAAAAAAACACAACAAATCTTTCAGTCTGGTGTTATTTAACTTGAGTGACCAATAAATTTGTTTTTTCATCATTATTTCAAGTGAATTTTTAATTATTTTGATGATTTGGTTATCTAATTGGGAAATACAGTAAAATTATTCTTATTTAAAATTTGTCTAACAAGAGTTGTTGAGTTAAAACTATCAGTTAATGGAGGACCCTCAAACTAATGAAAATGGAACTACCATTTGACCCAGCAATCACTCTTCTGGGAATCTACCCAAAGGAGATCTCAATGTGGGTACAAAGGGACACCTGTGCTCGGATGTTTATTGCAGCCCTATTTATAATTGCAAGAACTTGGAAACAACCCAATGTCCCCCCAAAAATGACTGGGTGAAAAAGATGTGGTATATATACACAATGAAATATTACGCATCAATAAAAAATGACAAATTTGATGATTTTCTGGTAACATGGATGTACCTAGAAGAAATCATACTGGCAGAAACAAGTCAGAAGGAAAAAAACAGATACCAAATGGTTTCACTAATATATGGACAACCAAATGAAAGCATATAACTGCAGGAGGGGACCAGCTGGAGTGGCCAGGGAGGGGAGATGGTGGGGGACCCCCAGGGACCACAATGATGTGATTGATGTGAAATATATATGTATAAATTAAAATAAAAAAATAAAATAAAATTATCAGTTAATTATGAAAACTAGAGTAGTTTCATTTTCTGATACTAAATCAGAGGATTTAGAAGCAGATACCTGCCTCTATATGGAGAGATATATCCTGTATTTTCATATTTATCCTTCTGTTTGAATGGATTTTGAATTTGCTCATGTGGTAGGTACAGTAGTGTCTCCCCCAAAGTGTTCACATCTTCATCCCATAATCTGTGACTACGTTACCTTATATGGCACAGGGATTTTGTAGAGGTGATTAAGGTTAAGGAGTTTAAGAAGAGATGATCCTGGATTATCTCTCCAAGTAGGTCCAATTTAATCACATAAGTCCTTAGAGGTGATAGAAAGTCAAAAGTGGGTCCGAGAGATGTGATAGAGGAAGGGTCAACCCTTCTTTGGAGACTGAGGAAGGTGCCTTGAGTCAAGGAATTTGGGATGCTGCGAGAAACTGTAAATATCTTAGTCCAGTGAGATCTATGGAGGGTTTTTGACTTACAGAATGGAAAGATAATAAATTTGTGCTGTTTTAAGTCACTAAGTTTATAATTTACATAGTAAGAAATAACATTGATTGAACCATATGTCCTTGTATATGATTTAGAGAATAGTCCAGATACCCCTTTGAACCTAATTGTTTGGACAAGTTATGACAATGTGATGCCTACTGTATTTGTATTGTCCACCTTGCCCCCAAAAAACTGGTATATGTAACACTAGGTGAAGGTAAATTGAGCTATATTCCTGTTCATTTTATTAGCATGGCATACAAACTGCATGACCACCCCAGATACCCAATTCAGGAGTTAGGAAATGTTTCACTGCATTTCAGATGTGTGTCCAGAGCCACTGGCTGTCAGATTAGGGACCCTCAAAGAGCACAAATGAATTCTGAAGCTACCAAGATCTACTCCCACAGGTTCAGGTACTCAGGCAGGATATGACTGGTCAAATTCCAATCTCTGAGGTTTGTGCCACTCATCCAAGTTAATTTGACACTGAGCCTTGCAACTGGAACAGTTTGGGGTATCACCTGTCAGGTTGGCAAACAGACCTTCTACAAACCAGGCCAGTACTTGGGGGTAACCTGAGGAAAAGATTGTTAGCTCTGACCATTTGCTCTTAGGTTTATGATTCAGCTGTATTTCCTCTAATGCTATTTACATAATACATTGCATTCTCTACCCATATCCAAACAACATAGAATACAATCTAGAAGTAAATATTGCATATCTTAATAAGAGAAACTAGGAAAGAAATCTTGATCACCTTAAACATGAAACAAACAAAATAGATTCGTGCTAACTGGATGTATTCCAGGGCTAACCGGAACTTTCATATATTGGTTGTGGGTGGTGACATACTTTTAAAAAGAGTTTAAAATTTCCTATGAAGTTAAATCCTACCACATGACCCAATAATTCCACTCTGAGGTATTTAACTGAGAGAAGTAAAAATACTTATTTACATAGATACACATACAAAGAGATGGAAATATTGATCACTATCAATATTTATTTATCATTGCCAATAACCAGAAATAACCTAATGACCTTCAAGTGGGTAACACATAAACTGGTCCATTCACATTAAGGAACATTATTCCACAGTAGGGAAGAGTACACTGCTACACATAATGTGAATGAATCTGAAATATATACTACTAATTGAAAGACAAAAGCATTATATAATTCAAAAACATTCTGTAATGAATGATTTTATTCAATGAGATTCTTGGCAAAATCAAAAACTATAGAGACATGCAAACCTTACAATAACTAAAACATAAAATCAATGGTAGACATACTAAAAGAAAGAGAAAAGCATCATAGCATACCACTAAAAAAAGTCATCAAATCTCAAAAGAAGAGACAAGAGAAAAAGGAATAAAGATATTATGAAATAGTCAGAAGTGAAATAACAAAATGCCAGTAAGTCCATATCTACCAAATAAAAAGTTAGGTGCAAAACATTTAAATATTTAAATCAAAAGACAGAGCAGATGAATGGATTAATAATAATTTTGAAAGACCTGATTACATGCTACCCATTAAAGACTCACTTCGGATGTAAGGGCACACACAAACAGAAAGCAAAGAGATGGGAAAGATATTCCACACAAATGTAAATCAAAAGAAAGCTGGGAGAACTATCCTTATATAAGACAAAATAAATCTTAAGGCAAAGACTTTAATAAGAGACAAGAAGGTCTGTCTTTTTTCAGATGAGATTATAAAGGGACTAATCCAATAAAAGTTTTGTGTACCCAACATAGACCAATGAAATAGTTACTAATAGACCTAAAGGGTGAAATAAACAATCACACAGATTAGTAGGGAATTTTGATAGCCCACTCTCATCAACAGGTAAATCACTCAGACAGATGATATGGAAACAGCTTTAAATGTCACATGGATTTACATGTCATCTAACAGCAGAAGAACACACTTTCTTCTCAAGTGCAACTGCAACTTCTTCAGGTTAGATCATATATGAGGTCACAAAACAAGTCTAATTACAGGTAAGAAGGTTGAAACATCAAGCATCTTTTCCAACCATAAAATGAAGTTAGAAATTAATGAAAAGATGAAAACTGGAAAAGTCACAAGTATTAGATATTAAATGGCATGCTACTGAACGACTAATAGGTCAAAAGAGCAATAAAAAACATCTTATGACAAGTGAAAATGGAAATATCACATTCTAAACCTCAAGGTATGCAGAAAAATTTGTTCTAAGCAGGAAGTTCATGGTGATAAATTACTATATTAAGGAACTAGAAAGATTTCAAATAAACAACCTTATGTTATACCTAAAGAAACTAGAAAAAAAGAAAGAATTCCACTGTTAATAGGAGGAAGGAAATATCAAAAATTAGACAGGGAACAAATGAAACAAAGACTTAAAATACAGTAGATAAGATCAATGAAACTAAGAGCTGGTTGAAATGATAAACAAAATGTACCATTAACTAGAGTCACCAAGATAAAAACAGAGGACTCAAATAAAATCAGAAATGATGTCATAAATGTTTTAACTGATACCACAGAAATAGTCTTTTTTTTAAAAATTTATTTATATATAAATTTCACATCATTGTAATCCCAGGAATTTACACCCCCCCACCCTTCCCTCCATTCACCCCCTTTCCCTCCTGCCCAAAGTTGTGTGCTTTAGTTGGGTGCTTAGCTTGTTTTGACTTTTCCTCAAGGCTTTTGTTTACTTTTTCACTATATCCCAGTTATTAGTGAAACCATTTGGTTTCTATCTTTTTCTTTTTGATTTGTTTCTGCTCATATGATTTCTTTTAAGTCCATCCATGTTGTTATAAAATAAAATTTGTCATTTTTAATTGATGAGTAATATTCCATCGTATATATATATATATATATATATATATATATATATATACCACATTTTTTTCATCCAGTGATCTATTTTGCGGCATTTAGGTTGCTTCCATGTCCTTGCAATTATAAATAGTGCTGCAGTAAACATCCAAGCACAGGTGTCCCTTTGTGCCACATTGAAATCTCTTTCTCTTTTGGGTACATTTCCAAGAGAGCAATTGCTTGGTCAAATGGTAATTCCATTTTCATTAATTTGAGGGTCCTCTTCACAGCTTTCCATAGTGGTTGGACCAGTTTATAGTCCCACCAGCAGTGTAGGAGTGTTCCTTTCTCTCCACATCCTTGCCAGCAATTCTTGTTGCCTGCTCTTTGGATGTGGGCCATTCTTACTGGTGCAAGGTGGTTATCTCATTGTGGTTTTGATTTGCATTTCCCTTATTGCTAGTGATGTTGAGCAATTTTTCAAGTGCCTGTTAGCCATTTGTATTTCCTCTTTGGAGAAGTGTCTTTTTAGTTCTTCTCCCCATTTTTTTGATTGGGCTTTTTGTTTTCCTTTTGTTTAGTTGTGTGAGTTCCTTGTGGATCTTCGTTTTTAAACCCTTATCACTCTTGTGGAAGGCAAAATTTTTTTCCCATTCATTTGGGAAGTACAACATTACTTTACAAGGATCATACACTAAAACCATATGTGGTTACCACTAGGATGCAAAAAACGATACAACAGCTGCAAATCAATCAATGGGAGATACAAAATAAAGGACAAAAATGATAGAATCATGTCAACAGGTACAGAAAAAGTAATTGACTAAATTCAGCATCCATTTATGATAATAATTCTTAACAACGTGGATATAGAGGAAACATACCTCCACAAAATGGAGACCATATGGGTTTAAGCCCACAGCTAATGCAGACTCATTGGTAAGATGTTGAAAGCTTTTCATCTAAGACCAGGAATTAGACAAGGATGAACCCACCCAGAGTTTTTGTTCAACATTGTAATAAGGTCCTAGGCAGAGCAATTACACAAGACAAAAAGGTAAAGGTCAACAAATCAGAAAGGAAAAAGTAAAATTATCTCTATTTGCAGGTAACATGGTATTATATTTAGAAACTCCAAAGATTACACACACACACACACACACACACACACACACAAAAAAAAAACCTGCTAGGTCTTAGAAACAAATTCAATAAGTTGCAGGATACAAAGTCAATATACAAAAATCAGTTGAGCTTCCATCTACTAATAACAAACTATCAGAAAGTGAAATTAAGAAAACAATTACATATACTTGTAAAAACAGATTAAAATAGTAATTAATTAAAACAAAACCACATATGGCAGAGGTTGCCACAAGTTGGGATAGATAACTACAAAAAGGAATTTTGCTGGGTGATGGAGCCAGTTCTTGATCATGGTGGTAGCTATACACTGTAATGTTTGTCAAAATTACACATTCCAAGCCAAGAACTGCATTGTATGTAAATACACCCCAATTAACTTGACTTAGAAATAAATGACATCCCCTCTTCATAAGATAAAAAAGGTAGGAAGAGGTGGGAAGGGTGGAGTGGCCTGGGGGACTGCAGTGAAGGACTGTTAGTACTTTGGAGGAAGATGTGATGTGATAACATACTTTTAAAGAGGTATGAATCTGTACTTCTAAAACATATACTGGGTAATAGCAGAAAGCTTGTTCTGGGTCTCATGTTAAGTACCACAAAAGTAAACAGGGTATCTCCCTCACGTAAGGGCACAGGCAGCTCCCTCCTTCCTGGGTACAGCACTCCCCTGGGAAAGACAGGCAGTCCCTGCCCTGGTAGACAGCCCAGCACATGTGATCATAAATTCAATGTATGTCTCTAAACATGTCTGCCATATTTTGCCTCTGCTTGGTTTTAGAATAAGAATGCAGATGTGTAATTTAAGCTTTGCAAAATGATATAAAAAGATCTGCAAGTGACCAGTCAGGGTGGTCAAGTCTCCCTTGGCTCCGTCCATTTGTCCTCAGTGAGTTTCTTAATAAACTTTGTCTTTGTTTTAACCAGGCCTGGCATTTGTACTGAGCAGCATTTGATGCAGGGCCTAACACTGTGTTGTAAACCAATGCTACCTCAATTAAAAAATAAAATGATAAGAGCAAACTTCATGTGTGATCCATATAACTAAAGGAACACTTCCTTGTCTGAGTGTTTTTATGAAACAATTGGTGGAAGGCAATCAAGCCATTCCACATTTGCTCACTGCACTCTACTCTCCCAACTGGTGCAACCTAGACATCACCTCTGCCTTCCCATCAGCATCCCTCCAAGCATGTTCTTCCCTCATTGAGGATGCTCTCCTGCAGCTTCCCCACCTTGAGTAACTCCTCTGAATCTTCAGGGAGTACTTAAACACCTCCTCCTCAGAGAGGCTCAACCTAAATCTCTCTGGTTAGATTGAATGTTCACTCTTACACTCACTCCTCATTGTTTTGTTTCATTATTTATGACCTTTCCGTTTCTGTTTTGTCTGTTGATAGACTTATTTGTTGCCTATTTTTCCTGGAGATGATGGGAAAGCTTTCCTTGTGAAGGCTGGTACCATTACTGCTTTATTCACTGTTGCATCCCCAACAATTTGTCAGGGTGTGCTGAGCACAACGTAGGTGCTATAGACAGAATATCTGTGTTTCCTTAAAATTAGTAAGTCAAACCTAATCCCTAAGGTAATCGTTTTAAGAGGAAGTGTCTTTGGGAAGTATTAGGTCATAAAAATGGAACCCTCAGGAATGAGATTATTGCCATTACAAAGGGAACCTCCCTTGATTCTTCAGTCAGAGAGAACATCTAGGGAGCAGACTTGTTGTCTGAGAGGCAGGAAGTGAGTTCTCAGGTACAGTAATTCAGTGATCAGTAGATTTCAGACTTTCAAGCCTTCAGAATAGTGAAAAATAAATTTCTATTGTTCATGGTGTTGGGCTATGGTAGTTTTTAACAGCCTGAATGGATAAGATAGTTGATGTTCAATAAATGTTTGTTGAACCAAGGAGAACAGAGGCCTTGCCCAGAGCGAGTTGGTCGCATGAGCAGAAGTTAGACCCAGAACTGCGACTGTCTTTGAAAAAATAGTTATCTCTGTCTGAAAGTCCCAGATGCATGGTGATGTCTGGGCCAGGTTGGGCTGCACTGAACACAAGCTGTGTAAAACAACGACATTTCTTCTGTGCTAGAAGACTGTGGAGAGTTCCATGAGCTTGGGTGGAAGCAATCATGTGCATTGGAACATAATGATGACTTGCATGTGCTTAAAATAATTTGTCTTATACCATGTCACCAAGTGAATTCACATACCTCTAAAACAGACTGAACTTGCTCAATACATTATGTAAGACCTTCTTGCAGTCCATAAATTATTAATAAATGACTTAAAGCTTTCCCTAATGAACCAGTGATTAAAATAGATAATTTCTTGCTTAAACTGTAGTTCAAGATTCAAATATTGATTTCTGTTCTGGTAAGTATAGGCCAAATGTTTAAATTGCAGGCTTACATATTAACTAATAATTTATCCTTTTTAATCAAAATTTTAATCTGCAGAAGCCAGTAAACAACATTTCTTATTCAGGGTTTTCTTAACCATGTCATTAATTTCTCCTACTGGCATCTCTGTACCTGCCATTCTCTCTGAAACACTCCTCCCCCATATCTTCAAGGTTTACTCCTTCTCCTCCCTAGAAACTTGACTCAGAGTTTATCATGTCAATAGGTCCATCTCTGACCACCCAATCTAAAATCACATCCATCATTCTCCTCACCCTGGACTCTGCATTCTCCTTTCCTTCACAGCATTATCTCCATCTGCCATATTATCAATGTACCTGACTTTGTTTCTCAGCAGAATAGAGGCTCAACAAAGACATTTTTTCAATTCCTTTATTTATTGTTCTATCCCCATGATCTAGAATAGTGCCTGGCACATAGCAGGTAATGAACAAACACTTGGTAATAAATACTAAATTGATGCAATTTATTAGAGAAAGCACCTCCCATTCCTCTCTAGACAGTAGGCACTTGTTTTCTTGGTTGGTGATTATTAGTATGTGGAGTTCCACAGCTCAGAAGCTGCAGGGTGTAAGGGGGAATCTAATACACCCACTGAACATTTCTTTGAAATCGCAACATAAATCAAATAAGTGTCAGGTGGGGGCATCCTGGAAGAAAGACCTTAGTCTGGACTCCTGGGCTCCCTACTGCTGTTACCTCAGGTAAGCCTCTCGTTTAACTGAGCCTTCGAATTGCCTCCACAGCAAAATAGAGATAGTACTTGCCCGCCTCCCTCATCAGGCTTAAATGTGGGTGAAATAAGAACCCTTATCCCTCTTCCCTACTCCCGCTTCTGTCACTTAACCTTATCCTCAGGGCCCTTTTGTGTTGTAGAAATCTGATAAATGAGCCAAAACTAATGGGTATTAATGGGTTAATGTGCCTGAGTTTTAATGGAGACTTTAGGAAGTCTTTGACCTTAGTCTAGAAGAATCATTTCAGATTAAACCAACAAGGGAAGAAATATCAGCTAGAGTGCAGAGGTGGTAGTGAATCACTTGGGAACCAGCGCTCTTTATGGCATCACCTAAATTAGATTTCAAAGTGACCGGGGGAGCAATAGCTGCAGGTTCTGGTGAATTGCTTATTGGATTCTGCAACGCAGCAAAACTTCCTGAGCTATGGACTTGGTACTCCATGAACAAGAGGCTCTACCCAGTCACTCTTCCTTATTTAGACACATGCTTTCTCATGAGCCCTTTCCTGGGATTTACAATCATTTCTTCTGCTGCTGCAAAGTAACAAATCAGAGGAGTAACAAATCAGAGCACACCTACAGAGAGGACCCTGCCTCACCCTCTCCAGATGCATGGTTCTGTCTCTCACCTCAAGGAATATTACTGCTATTCTTGTACCTCTGACGATACAATGATTAAAATTCACTTACTAGCTCCTACATTCCTGTCCTTTGTGTCATGTCAGCCTTCCCTTTCCTTCTGACTATTGTCCTCTTTTCTGTCTGTTTGAATCTAGGTCAGTAGTTACTTTCTGTTGGGAGGAGCAAGTGGTGATGGCAGAGGGAACAGTTAAGATCACTGTATGTTGCCTTCCTTGCATCTGTTAAAATCACATAGGATCCCTGTGCTGTGGTCAGACTTGGGCTTATGCATTCCTGGTCAGTGCAGTCTGTGCTTCATAAGGAATGTGTGTCTTGTGAGTCTGTGATATTTATCTTTGACCTTTATTAATCCTCCATCGACTCACTAGGATCAAATCTTTTTTTTTTTTTTTTTGAGACTAGGTCTTGCTATTTTTGCCCATGGAACTGCAGGCTCACGTTGCCCGGGGTACCACAGACTCAAGCAATCCCCAGCCTCAGCTTCCCAGGTAGCTGGGATTACAGGCGTACACTACCACGCCCAGCTATTTTTTGGAACTAGGTCTCTCTGTGTTGCCCTGAGTGGGACTCCAACCACGATCCCTAGCCCCAGCTGCTTCATAGGCTGACGAGCCACGAGCCACAGTGCCCGACTAGGATCAAATCTTTTAAGACTTCTCTAGAGAGAATGGTCTAGGGGGGAAAAATGCATGATCTCCTTTCTAAGCCTGTAAAACTTTGCTGATAGATGAAAAAAAGTTTTTTTTTGTGTGTGTGTGTGTACACCTCACTTTCTATACAGACTTTCTGACTGACACATGCAAATAAAAAAAGAAACTCAATAGATAGAGCATCAAAACCCAGTTCTTCCATTCCACAAAAATTAATTGAGGTCTTATTATTCACCCACATATAGGGCAGACGTTCGAATGGGTCGTCGCCGCCACGGAGGGCGTGCGATCGGCCCCTCCCGTGGTCACCATGGTAGGCACGGCGACTACCATCGAAAGTTGATAGTATTCACCCACATATAAAAGTGACTAAGATGGAATGAAGCCAAGGAGCTGGGACAGAGGGGAGGGTTGCAGTTGGAGGGGGCAGTGCAGAGTCAGGGGAGATCTGATGGTCCATGCTCTGTACCCCACACAAAGAGATGAACACCGCAGCAACCTATCCACTCACTTCATTCTAAAAGCAGCCCCCTAGGTGTCACTGCAACTGACTTTCCTTCTTTAGAACCTATTTTTTCAGGGCACCACTGAGCTCTTCCTTGCTAATAAGGTCCCCATGTGACTCATGAACTTGGTGACAGAAAAGAAGAGTGCAGGATACAAAAATATGGGAGATGTGCAAGAGACATTTTCCACGCATGAGGCTGAATAATCCATTCACCTCAGTTTAAAGCTGTTTAAACCAAAAACTCATTGTGGGCTCCAGAGAAGTAGTGATCTGCCCTGGTACTACTAAGTTTCACTGAGTCGACTGAATTTCTTCCTTTTTGTTTTCTCAGACTCTTTTCACATAGAAAATACTATTTTTCTGTTTTCCTCAGCCTATATCTTACTGCTAAATGTAGTATCAGGTGTACATCTAAAAATTGGTGTGACACCAGGCAGGGTGGTGCATGCCTGTAAACGGCAGCCTAGGAAGTCTCAGTTGGGGCCAGGGATTATAGTTTGAGTCCCGCCAGGTGCATGTTGCGAGCCCTAGTTCCAAAAAAAAATAGCTGGGTGTGGTGGCATGTGCCTGTAATCCCAGCTACCTGGGAAGCTGAGGCTGGGCATTACTTGAGTCTGTGGTACCCTGGGCAGCATGAGCCTGTGGTTCCAAAAATAGACCTAGTCTCAAAAAAAAAAAATAAAATAAAATAAAATTTGGTGTGCCTTGCTGAGGTCAAATCTTAAAGATGATACAATCTCTACCCCCACCATCTCCCCTCCTCCCTCCCTCCTGATTTAGGATATTACCAGGTGAGAAGGGTGGTGCCCTACCTGGGTTAAAGACTCCTCTAGACCAGCTAGGCCAAAACAGAGTAGCAACTGTGTAACACTCCACCATCTCCCACACCCAGCTTGGACTTGGCAAGTTTAGTTATACTCCTCCCCAAAGTTTATCTTCAGAAAATGTTGTTCAGGATTCCTCACCCCTTGGGCAGCTCTGGCTTCCATATATTAGATGAAAGAGGCAGAGAATTAGTAATAAAGTTTAATCAGTAATTCCAAGCTAATCGACTTGTGACCTTGACAGCAGTTCAAGAAGGATAACCTAGCACACGGTAAACACTTTAAAAAGATAGCTATGTCCTGATAAAGCAATGTGGCTAAAGCATTGCTTCATTTATGATAAATTGGATCTCTCTAGCCTATTGGAAAAAGTGTTTATGTCTTCCAGGGTGGGCAAAAAATTTTCTGCACAATTAGCCTAGTGTTAGTCCTTAACCCTGAGCTATTGAAAGTAATAGCACCTATTTATCGGCCACTTGTCATGAGTCAGAACCTGGGCTCACCACTTTATCTCAATTATCTCACTCAATCCCTGTAGCAAGTCTGTGATATTGATACTATCACCATCTCTTTTGCAGATATGAGGAAAACACGGCAAGGAGAAGATATGAAATGTTTGTCATATATATTCCCAGTAAGTGGTGAGTGCACAAATCAACTCAAGTCATTTGAGAACAGATCCATGTGCCCTAGAGTCCTAACTTACTTAGTTTCACCTATATTTGCTGGCACCAGAAGGGACCTATGAAATACATAATTTCTTATAGTGCCCCCCAGGCAGGGAAGCAGAAAGCAAATGGCAGGTTCCAGGAGACCAGAGGTACCCTGGGAACTGGGAGGATCAGAGAAAAAGGTGTTTTGTGCTTCCCTTATTGCAGACATGAAATCACCATGCAGAGCTCTCCACATTCATTGATGGATGTCAGTTCACCCAAGATTTATGCCTGTCCAGTATAAATCTTTGACTTTAAGGGTGCAGGAAATAGGAAAAAGTTTCTGCTTTTTTTCCTTTTTTTAAGTCATAAGATTTAGCTTCATGTAACTAATGAATTAAGTGAAAAGAAAGTGTGCAGGAGGGGTAGGGGTAAGGATAGGGAGATAAACATATCTCCATGTATAGAAAAGGAACAAAAACACTTGCCCCAATTTTTAATTATATGCTTTGAACCCTACACAAAGAGATGAACACTGCCTGCAACTATCCACTTACTGAGCTTTTCCAGTACTGACTTTCATTTTTGTTCTATTGATCTCTCTTCCAGGTTATTGTTTTAACCAAAATACCATGTATATGCCAAGTTCAGTTTCCAAAAGTCCTGAGCTTTTGAAGTTGTTGCAAGGTTAACTGAATTTATTAGACCATTTGTAACTTCACTTATGATTGCTTTAGTAAAGCAACCTATTAAAACCCTCCTTCCAGGAGATGGTCCAGCTGTTTGGTCCAGAGTCAAGCAAGACCAAGCAATGGACAGGTGGCTGGAAGATCCTGGTTTAAGTGGGCTTGCAAGTGGGGCCATGTCAGACATAGATCTGACATCAAACAACATGAGTTTCATTTCTATATTTACCACTTACTGGGGGTATAACTTGGACATGTTTCACTATTAAGAACATTCTACCCTCAGCTCCATCTGGGGTACCTGAGAAGATGAGAGAAAGGAAGGTAACTCAGTTTATGAGGCCTCTGCAAACTAGGCACTAGGGTAGCTTCTCCAAATACTTTATAGTCTAATTATTACTGTTGTATAGCTAATAGCTAACACTATCAATCCTACTGTTTTAAGTGCTTTACAAATATTAACTCACTGAAGAGTCACAACTCAATAAAACAGATGTTGTTATTAAAACATGAAGAAATGCAGTCATCAAGAGGTTAAGTAACTTGCCCAAAGTCATGCAGCTGGTATGTGTCAGAATTAGAATTGAAATCCAGCTACAGAAATACACAGTTCTGTGCCACACTACTTCTCAGGACCAGGGAAACGAAGGTCAACTGGCTCAAGGTCACATACACAAGGAGAAAGGCAGGGCCAGGGCTCAGGGCCCAGGCTTGTCTGGCATCAGAATGCATACCTTCTACTATACCTCACTGCTGCCCTGATCCTGTGATTGCTGGAAATATTCCTTCCTACCCTTTGAGAATAAATGCAGATAAAATGCTTCCTCTTTTTCTCTATTCTCCTCTCTCCTTTAATTGCTCTCCCTGTTCTTTCTTCTCCTTTATATTTTCTTCTCTTGCTTTCTTTCTCTTTTTTCTTCTTTCCTCTCCTTGCTCATGCTTTCAGTTTGCCAGTAACAATTAGAAATGACCGTTTTATAAGGCTCAAGAAATTACTGAGCTCTGACCTCATTAATTTAAGCATGACATGTATAGCTTGAGTCTGATTGACCACCTGACTGTATGCCTGTTAATAACTGAAAAATTAAATGCTTATCTCAGGAAATGACTACATGATTAATTGATCTGATTATTGTTATGACAAAGGGGCATTTTGATTTTCACTATGGTCAGTCTATTGACCAGTTAGATCTGATTATATGTCCTCACTGAATTAATTATTTAATGACTTCACCAAGGACTTGGATATTGACATAGGTGTTCGGGTTAACCAAATTACACAGCCTTATCTTTAGGTCAGATCCTAGGAGGCTACCACTCATAGGCTGTCAACCAGGTTTCCAGGTCTTCAGCCTGGGGACAACTTGCATTTCTAAAACACCCCAAAGTCCTACAAATAAGGGCATTTACCAAAGTCATCCACACCTCAAAAACTCCAAAAAACTCATTCATCTCTACAACCCTTTCAGCGTATTATACAATTTGTACTTCTGTTCAAGCACTGACCAGAGCTCTAACCTTCATGATCTCCTTTTATGTATGTGTTTGCATATTCCCTTTTATACCTTCAGCTCCCATCTCTTGCAGGTGACTTCCAGATTGTGTCTCTAGAACCAAATTCTATTCTAACCTTTGCCGCAAATTCTCTACTTAGCCATCCCACCTCTCTTAAATTCAGTGAGCTCTAACTATGTAGACCTCTCCCCCATACAATTCTGATACTTGTACCTACAATAAACTACACAAGTTAAAATCCTTAATCATTCTAAGTCCTCCCTCACCACCCTCCACATTCAGTAGGTCTTCCAATTCATAGTTTCTGTCAGGGAGATACCTTCCAAGTATCTTCATTTCTCTATTCCTACTACCACTGCCTTTGTCTATTATTCTTAGAAGATTATTTATACAGCCTCATAGTGAGTATCTTTGATAGAGCATTTACTTCCCTGTTTGTTTTCCCACATAGTCTCTAAGCTATTAAAGGGCAAAAATTATCTGATTCATCTTTGGATACAATTACTGGCAGAACTGCACTGGTCTCATGTTGCTATAGAACTTCATTTTCTATTAACAAGTCACTCCTGCATTTCACTAGTTTCCCACCACTTATAGAATAATGGCCATACATATTAACAAGACACGCAAGAGCTTTCATAGTCTAGTGACAATTTAATTCTCGACCTCCTTATTTCCCACCATTCTTCATCTACCTGACATTTCAACTGAACCGACATACTCCAGCTCCCTAAAGATGCCGTGTTGTATGTCCCTGTGTCTTTTTATACAGTTCCCTCTCTATTTGGGGATACCTTTCCATGCATCTGCCCTAGCACTACCTAGAAAATGACTACTTACCTTTGAAAATCCAGTTCAACGTACTTTTGGAGCACTTTCCAAGATACCTCCCAAATAGCTCTTTCCTCTGCAAACATACACTACCTTGATTCTTATCTCCATGTTGTTTTAAAAGATGTGTTTACTTGTATCATGGTGTATTAGTGCCCTGTGACTGCTGTAATAAATTGCTACAGACTAAGTGACTTAAGACAACAGAAATTTATTTTTCTCATGGTTTTGGATGATAGAAGTTCAAAGTCAGCATTTATAGGTTAAGATGAAGGTGTCAGCAGGGCCACACTCCCTCCAGAGACACTAGGGGAGAATCTGTTCTTTGGAATCCTCCAGCTCCTTATGACTGCTAGTATGCCTTGGCTTGCAGTCATATCACTGCAATGACATGTGCAATTTAGATTTTTCTAATAGCTATGTTTTTTAATATAATTTATTTATATATAAATTTCACATCATTGTAATCCCAGGGACTTACCCCCCCACCCTCCCCTCCAATCCCCCCCTTTCCCTCCTGCCCAAAGTTGTGTGCTTTAATAGCCATGTTTTAAAAAATAAAAGAAACTGGTGAAATTAATTTTAATAATTGATTTAAGTCAATATATCTAAAATATTTCAACATTAAGCTCATTTTATAAAAATTATTAGTGAGATTTTTTGCATTTTGGTAGTTAAATTACAGTATGTGTTTTATATTTAACAATATTTATTAATTCAGACAGTTTACATGTCTAGTATCTTCACATGACCATTGACTCCAGAATGGGAAGCACAAGTCTCACTAAATAACTCTGGATAAGACCACTAGAGAACTGAGCTTGAGTACAAACCATACATCTGACCAGTTAAGAAATATAAGTTGCTACCTTTTTCATCAGTTTCTGAAATAGAATTTTCTTCTAATATCAAAAAATAGTACCTGATGGGTGAAAGTCAACTGGGAGTTCAACATTAGTAGTCATTGTCTAACATGGTTGGCTTCCTCAAAATCTGGTAGAAATTGATACCTGCAGTCCAGAGTTTCTAGACATTGACTCTGGAACTTCTTATATGATATTATTTGATCAATTTGATCTTATTTAATCGTATTTGATCAATTCCTTCTCTAAACACTATGTAAGCTGTCATGCGGCTTGAACAAAGTTTGAACAGAAAGCTTGCCTTTCATGTCATCAAAAGGTTCCCATGAATCCAGCTTTTTCTCTTATTCAGAGTCCCACAGCACTTCTTTTTCTTCTTTTTCTCTTATTCAGAGTCCCACAGCACTTCCTGAGACTTAGAGTCCTCCTATTTCCTTCTGTCAAAATCTATTAAGACTCAGAAATTAACTAAAATGCAGCGGTAAAGGATCATGGACAATTGCAAGTGTTGCTTCATAAGGGAAACTTTAATCTTAATTTAAAAAAAAAAAAGAAAGAAAGCTTCCACTAAGACTCATAATCTACTGTGGAACTGTGTTTTCAGTAGGAACAAACAAAAAGATCCCTCAGAATTTCTGAAGTTACATATTCTACATCAGGGTTCAGTTAATCACAGCCCTTGAAACTAAATCTAGCCCACTTTTTTGTTTAGCTCATTCTCTTAAAGCGTTGGGGGGAAAATCAAAGAATAATATTTCACAACAATTGAAAATTATATGAAAGTCAAAGGTTAGTGTTCATAACCTTTATACCATTTATGAACCTAAAGAATCATAACCTTTAATCCACAATGGTGTTTACTGGAAAACAGATTGCTTACTTGTTCGCATATTTCCTAGAGCCACTCTTAGCTACAACAGCAGAGTGAGCGACTGCAATTGAGACTGGGTGACTCACAAAGCCCAAAATATTCACTGTCTCTTTGCAGACAGTGTTCTAGAGCCTGTTGTAAGTGACCATCTACATCACCTTCTTAGAGATATACAGTTGTATTTTGAAATATTTTCTGAGAATTATAAAATAGGTCTGTATTAGTCACTGAATCACAATTTCATGTTTATTTTGCAGGAGCTTAGGAAGTCTGTTAACTGAATGAATTATGCAAAAATTTGGATTGTCCACTAAACACTCCCAAGATAATTGAACTACCTTCATATTATATACAGAGGAATGTTTCTGCACAAGATTGTAGCAGCCTACAGGCTTGTCAGTCAAGTTAGAGTCAAAGATGATAATAGGGATAATTATGCTGCCTAGGTCTCCCTTTTTTCCTCTTCCTTCCTTCCCTCCATTCCTGCCTGCCCGCCCCTTCCTTCCTTCCTTCCTTCCTTCCTTCCTTCCTTCCTTCCTTCCTTCCTTCCTTCCTTCCTTCCTTCCTTCCTCCCTCCCTCCCTCCCTCCCTCCCTCCCGCCTTCCTTTTCTAGCTTCTTCATAACTCAAGGACAGGAATGAATACCTCCACTTGATAGAGGAGTCTGTGGAGACTCTGAAATCTTATTTTGCATAATAAGTAAGAGTTGGAAGGAACTGACGAGAAGCAAAACACTGATGGAGTAGTTTAAGAAGTCCTTGAGTAGTAGTATTTTCTCGGTATGGGATTAGGTCAATTTAATTCTGAGCATAGAATTGCTTCTTGGTTTTTTGGCTAAGATCAAGTGTAATTCTGAGCATAGAATTGCTCAGTCAAGCACCAAGTATTTAGAATAAAAAATATGATTTAGAATAATAAACACCTGTATGCTCAGAGAGAAGGGTTAATACCAGGTGAGTATATAGAGGGATTGGGATGCATGTGATAGACATACATGTTAATAATAATGAACATGTATGGAACACCTCCTATTAGTGGCAGGAACTCTGATCGGTGCTTTATACAGATTATGTAATTTTACCTTCTCAACAAATCTATATAGTAGATAACTACTGTTTTTGCTGTGTAATGAATACTATCAAAGATTAGAGAAAGATTGACCTGTCCAGGTACACACACTAATAGTAGTTGAGCCAGAATTCTAGACAAGGTTTGTCCAAGTCATGGGGTAACCTTAGTAAATCCAAATGCATTTGAATTTTCCCCACACGTATATTTCATGTTATACTTTTCTCTCAGATGTGTATAAACATCTCCCTAGAACACACTAAGGTGTACTGGGAACTTGGATGAGTTAGGGAGGGGCTGATTTGTGAGTTTCAGTTTTAACAGGGATGGAAAAAAGAGGGTTAATATTCAGCCTCTGACATTCAAAATAGGATTTTTGATTTCTTAGCAAGACAATAGGATTAAAAGTCAAACTTGGTCAATAGAGAAAAGACTGTTTCTAAATTTTCTTAGCTCCTTTTTAAGGAGATAAGAAATATACCTGATTGTTGAAGTAGAAGACACAAGGAAATGAAGCAATCTCATGCTCATGGGTTAGAAATTGAATATTGCTAAAATTGCTGCATTGCCTAATATAATGAACAGATTCTATGTAGCCCTTATTTAAATCCCAACGACTTTCTTCCCAAAAATAGGGCCAGGCATGGTGGCTCATGCCTGTAAGCTTCAGTCTATGAAGCGCCGGGGCTAGGGATCACGGTTCGAGTCCCACCTGGGGCCAGTAGTGAGACCTACTTCCAAAAAAAAAAAAAAAAAAAAAAAAAAGGAACTTCCCCCAAAAAATCATGAAATTTATTTGGAATAACAGAGGACCCTGCAAAAACAATCTTGAGAAAGAAGAACAAAAATGGAGGTATTATGCTCCCTGACTTAAAACTTAATTATGAAGTGGTAGTAATAAAAACAGCATGGTCTTTTTTTTACCACATAATGACAGAGAGAAGATGACATCTTCTTACCAGGTCCTCATCAGACTCTGAATCAGCTAGTTCCTTAACCTCATGATACAGGGTTGTGAGTGACAGTTGAAAATTGTATTGGTGCCAAAATACCCTGGTGGGTGGGGTCTGAGAGAGACTCATGAGAAAAAGCGAGAAGCACCAAAAGGCAGATAAAAGGAACAAGCAAGGATAGAAGAAAAGAAAAAAAAAAAAAAGGAAAGAAGAGAGACAAGAATGGTGAGCTGAGAGAACAGGCCCATGTGGCCTGGCCAGGGTAAGCTCCCTGGGAGAGTAAGCTGGAAGTGGCATGGAGTCATGGTGACCAGCACAAGAGTAGCTGGTGAAGAAGCGAAGAGAAGACGCCAGCGAAAGACTGGACTTTGCAGTGCCTGTCTCAGTTTGGAGGGGCAAAGGGCACCATATTGGACATGTGTCTTTGGGACTTTTGGGACTAAAATGGTGACTGGGGTAAGATAAGATGGCTTTGAGGACTTTTCATTTTGAGGACTTTCCATTTTCATGGTTAATTTTCCTTGTTAATAAAACCCTGTTTTGTTTTGTTTTGTTTTGTTGAACCTGCCTAGGGACACCCAGTGAAGAAGTGCCAGGCAGCACAGAGGACCCAGGTGGGACAAAATGTCACACCATTACGATGCATGGTGATTTTCTTTTTTTTTTTTTTTATTTATTTATATATAAATTTCACAACATTGTAATCTCAAGGATTTGCCCCCCCCTCCACTCTTCCCTCCCTTCCTCCTCTTTCCCTCCTGCTCATAGTTGTGTGCTTCAGTTTGGTGCTTAGCTTGTTTTGACTTTCCTCAAGGCTTTTGTTTATTTTTTTCACTATATCCCATATATTAGTGAAACCATTTGGTTTCTGCCTTTTTCTTTATGGTTTGTTTCTGCTAATATGATTTCTTCTAAATACATCCATGTTGTTATGAAATCATCGAATTTGTCATTTTTAATTGATGAGTAATATTCCATCGTGTATATATATCACATTTTTTTCATCCGGTCATCTGTTTTGGGGCATTTAGGTTGTTTCCATAACCTTGCAATTATAAATTGTGCTGCAGTAAACATCCCGGCACAGGTGTCCTTTTGTACCCACATTGAGGTCTCTTTTGGGTAGATTCCCAAAAGAGCAATTGCTGGGTCAAATGGTAGTTTCATTTTCATTAGCTTGAGGGTCCTCCACACCCCTTTCCATAGTGGTTGAACTAGTTTACATTGCCACCAGCATTGTAGTAGTGTTCCTTTCTCTCCACATCCTCACCAGCAATTCTTGTTGCCTGCTCTTTGGATGTGGGCCATTCTTACTGGTGTAAGGTGGTATCTCATTGTGGTTTTGATTTGCATTTCCCTTATTACTAGCGATGTTGAGCAATTTTTCATGTGCCTATTGGCCATTTGTATTTCCTCTTTGGAAAACCCTGTTGTTAAACTGCATTTGAGTGGCTACTACTACGCGGGGGTAAAGAAAACTGGGCGGCACAAGCCACATTTTAAGAAGTTTTTTTTTTTTTTTCTGTGGCGTGTTGGTTGGTGGTTTCTGGCTCTTTTGACTCGATTTCACTCAGACTTCCAGCCTCCAGAACTGTTGCAAGTAAGGACTGTGTCTAATGAAATTGTAAAAAAGATTAAAAAATGTGGTACTCTGGTCACCTGATTTTTGAATGTCATGATTTTCTCCAATTAGACCCCCAAAGGGCAATAGTTTTAGATGTCAGCAGCACAAGGAATAAAGAAAGCGATGGAGAGAATGAAGAACTGAATAAACTGCAGGCATTATAAGAAAAAATAAAATAAACGAAGAGAAGTAAAAACAAAGAGAAAATCAATTTTGCTAAATTTTTTTTTTTTTTTGAGACGAGGTCTTGCTATTTTTGCCCATGGAACCGCAGGCTCACATTGCCCAGGGTACCACAGACTCAAGCAATTCCCAGCCTCAGCTTCCCAGGTAGCTGGGATTACAGGCGCACGCCACCACGACCAGCTATTTTTTTGGAACTAGGTCTCACTACGGGCCCCAGGTGGGACTTGAACCACGATTCCGGCCCCAGCCGAGGCTTCCCAGGCTGCTGTTTACAGGCATGCACCACCATGCCTGGCTAATTTTGTTAAAAAAATTTTTTTAACTTCTCCAGTTCCACTAAAGAGGACACTTTAAAACAGAAGAAACAAAAATATCAGAAGAAGGAAAGAAAAAATATTAAGTTAAAAGAGGGAGGTGACTATTGCAACAGCAAAATGTAGAGTTACATTGAAAGAGTGAGATGCTAACTTCTGTTCTATGAACTGACGATCTTCTCGAGTCTCAAAATACATATGGAAATGCCAATTTATATTCTTGGATATCAAACTTTCCCCTTTACAGACACAAAGTAAAATTGTTTAAGAACTTGAATACGAGAAAATGAATTTTCTCAAATTTGCAGAACAGAAATAAGGACCAAAAAATGAACACTGTAGGTAACAAAGGGTAACACTACAGTCCAGACTTCATTGCAACCCCTGATGCCACTTGGTATCTAACTAGCATGTTCTGGACCAGGGACAATGTTGTGGAGTGAAAAGACAAACCGATAGACTAAACAAAATTGCTAGATGTTTCGAGGCTCTATAATGTGGAGAGAAGCAGAAGTGACATTTGTTGTTAATAAGTAAAAAAATTAATTGTAAGATAATGAATTTATGAGCTAACAGCTCCATCTCCAAGGTAGGTAGAACTGAAAACAGCTTGTCCTCTGATCTTGGCTACTTTTCCTTGTTGAATTAGTTTGGGTCAGAAAGGCATCATGGCAAAATATTTTTTAATGTTTCTAGAATAAAAGAGAAAAGTCAATGGGAATCCTGTTTCCTACTTTTTAAATGGAGGGATACTGTTCTAACAGCAGTTAATTATCAGTACTAGTGAATTTTATCAAGAAAACATTTCCCTTTTTCGTAACGGGCGTTGATTTTTGTTCCCCTTCATATAAAACAGCCCAATATTTGTATCTTCTTTCCTTCTCTGCTTCTAAAAGTTTGTTTACATGATAAAGAATTAAAGTTGTCAGTACTTGCCTGTTCAATCTCTTCATATGAATTCAACAGACACCCAGTGATTATGAATATAGGATATAATGCTAGAATAGGAATAATGCTAGGACCAGCAGTTCTCAGACTTAGAATGGATTGTATTACTCAAAAAACATAATAAATCAAAAGACTGTGAGTTAAATCTGGTTTTCTCATAGGAACAATGTTGTAATAGGAGGGTTATGCTGTAACCAAATGCCTGATACTATACTTTTTTTTTTAAGAACTGACCACACCATCACATCTAATCAATTCTAAATTGCATGTCTATTATTAAAATGTGTATCTAAAATACACATTTTAATATTTACATAAAATCAATTGCCAATGCAGTCCAATAACCAAGTCCAATAATTATATTTATTTAAGTGGGTTTATGGAGAATTTTGACAAGATAAGCAGTAGGGCTGTGAGGAAGGAGTTGAACGTTTCTTGAAAGGATTGTGTCTGGGACTAAGAGCTATTCCTGGAAAATGACCTATGTACAGAAAAAAGAGGAGCCCAAAAGGTCAAAGTCTAGAGAGCTAAGGTAAGACCCATATAGAAGGGCTTGAGTGGGGAGTGTAAGAGAGAACCTGAAGTCTTAAATACCTGGTTATATCAGACGGTACTTTCTTTTACTCAGTTTGGTTGTTGCCGGGAGTCATCTTTCCAAAACTCGTCTGTTTTGCTCATTTTGCTATTATTTGCTTCTAGTATTTCTACCAATGAATATAGCAAAGTCAGCTTATCCTGTGAGCACACCCAAAAGAAAAACGGAATTTTTGTCTTGTATCTACCAAACCCTTTCAAAATTTTAAAAGGCCAGTGATGTTCAAAGAAATACCAAAGGTAAACAATTATACATTTCCTTCTCCTCTATCTCATCTCAGATTAACAGGAAAGAAAGGATAAGGACCAAAACTTGAACATTGTAGGTATGAACTCATGAACTTAACCAAATATTCTACATTAACGACCTCTTATTTTGCTTTGTTTGTTGACAAGTAAAATTGGGGTGGTAAGTTGTGCACTGTGGTGCATGCCTTTTAGTGCAGCCTAGAGCGTTGCTGAGACTAGGAATTGCTTGAATCCGTGGGTTCGAGACCCGCCCGGGGCAACATAGTGAGACCTAGTCTCAAGAAATAGCTGGGCATGGTGGCATGCGTCTGTAATCACAGCTACCTGGGAAGCTGAGGCTGGTATTGCTTGAGTCTGTGGTACCCCGGGCAATGTGAGCCTGCAGTTCCCTGAACAAAATAGCAAAACCTAGTCTCAAAAAAAAAAAAAATTAAAATTAAAATAAAATTGGGTGGTAGAGAGGACTTTCATTTTTATTTGGCATAATTCCATAAAATTTAATACTTATTTTTATAATGAGCAGGTGTGCCTTTGGTACCAAAACAAGTGAAAATAGAAGATGAACATGGAAAAAATAACACTAAAAAGGATTGACTTTAGTCATATTAACAGAAAGCAGAAAAAAGATTTGGTGATATGAGTTTCAACACTGAGTAGAGAAATTGTGACTAGAACTAGGAAAGGAGTCCAAAAGGAGCCATTTGGTTTGGTAGAGAAGTATAATTGGATTAATTCAGTCTTATTATTATCCAGATTATGGACAACAACTTTGTTAGAAATCTTAACTAAATGTTTACTAAAATAATTATGGCTGATGAAACTGGTAGCAACTCTTGTCAGCTCTTAAACTCTCCCAGAGTGAAATAGGTTCACATCTAAAATGTCTTTTTTTAAATGTTGGAAATCAAGTGAAAGTGGTTACAAAATGGGATGGCTATCCCATCCCAATGTACCCAATGTACTGCACACCCATAATTTTACTGGGAGTCCCACCTTTATAACGAAGACTCTAGGAACAGGATGGAAGCTTAAAATTATGAGGACAAAAGGTTATAATGTTATATTTAAACATATAAAATGTAACCCTCTATTCCAATATTGCTGTAAGAAGGCTTATCAAACCACTGCACGTAATAAAGCAAATTGAAATAAGCAGCAATAAAGGAATTGTAACTTATGCTTTGAATGAGAATCATGAGCCCCAAATGACTGCTTCCAAGATTGTACAAAGTGTACTTCCTGCTAACATTTCAACATCATCTCTAACTCCCTTAGCCAACCCCCATTCCACAGATAGATCCAAGGATGACTTCAATGCACTGGGTCACTGTAATTCAGGCTTTTTTGAAAGAAAGGGTTTCTACTAGATTGCACCCAGAGTATTTTAAGTATTCTTAAGTCAAAATTCAAGTTTGATCAAAATAAGAGACACTAAAAAGTTTGATTTGCTTCTGATTAGTGATGACTGGTTTACTTTATTCTTTATTCTCCATTCTAAAATTTGAGTTTCCATCTGATGTGTCTGGTTTCATTTTGACATTAAGAAGGAATTAATAGAGGAGTTTCATATAAAGTTAAATACATTTCTATCCCATGACCCAGTGACTCTTCTAGGTGTTTACCCAATAGAAAGAGAAATAAAAACATATGGGGGAAAAATCTATCCACTAAAATTTATCATAAACTCAATACAAATATCTATCAACAAGAAAATATATAAACACATCTTGGTATATTCATACAATGAAGTACTTGGTATACTCAACAATAAAAAAGAATGGACATGTGATATAGGTAACAATATAAATAAACTTCAAAGATAATATGCTCTGAGACAGACGCCACACACAATAGAGAACATACTGTATATCCCATTTATATGAAGTTCTAGAACAGGACAAACTAATTATAGATGATAGAAATCAGAACACAAGTGGCCTCTAGGGGGTTGGCTGGGATTGGTGAAGAAGAAACTCGGGTTGAGGGGAGGCAAAGCTGGATTCTGTCTTTGAGTGTGGTAGGCAGAATGATGGCCCCCAAAGACTTCCAAATCTTAATGTTCCAAACAGCAAATACATTATCCCATAAAGCATGAGGCAACTGTGATTAAGATTAAGGATCTCAAAATGGGAATATTTTCTGGTGGGCTCTTAATCATATGAGCTCTTCAAAGCAGAGAAGATTTCTAGGCTGTGGTCAGAGAGAAAGAAGAACAGGCAAAGACTGAAGATGGGAGTACAGAGTTATGAGCCAAGAAATGGGCTGATCTTTAATGGTTAGAAAAAGCAAGGAAATACTCTCTCTTGTCGCCTCTATAAAGGAACACAGCCCAATAGATTTTAGACTAATAAGATACCTGTCAGTCTAACTCAGAAAATTCTGAGTGTTGTTTTAAGCCACTGAGTTATGACTGTTCATTACAGAAGCCACAGACAACTAAAACAAGTGAGTATATGCATTTATCAAAACTCATCAGAATATACATTTAAGATCCATGTATCTCAATGCATGTAGTTTATACCTTGTTATGAATCAAATTGTGTGCCTCTTCCTCCAAAGATATGTTAAAGTTCTACCTCTTAGTACTTTAAGCTGGAGCACTGGTGGTTCAGTGGTGGAATTCTCACCTGCCAGCACTACAGAATGACCTATTTGAAAACAGACTGACTACAAGTGGAATTAGTTAAGATGAACCTGTACTGAAGTAGAATGTATCTTTAATCTAAATGACTAGTGTCCCTATAAAAATAGGGGGTAGACAGAAACACAGTGAGGGAACACCATGTGACAAAGACAGGGTTACCCAGTTACAAGACAATAAATGTCAAAGATTGCCGGTCCCCTCCAGAAGTTAGGAAGAAGCAAGAAAGGATTGTTTCCACCCAGTGCCCACAAGTTCTACAAGGGATGGAGACCTTGACACTGTGATTTTGGACTTCTGGCCTCTGAAATTGTGGTAGAATAAATTTCTGCTGCTTTTAGCCATCTAGTTTGTACTGTTTTATTATAGCGTCTCTAGAAAGATTACTATATTTCAAATTTGGAAAGGAGATTCATAATAAATCTTTTTATCTGGCAGTGTATCTCACCAATTTTTCTTCTTCAAAATTGTCCTTTTTGGCCCTTCCATAAAAGTTTTGGGACAAGTTTTTCTCATTCTATGAAGAAGTATCCTTAGATCTCTATTGCAATCTAGGTCTTTAGAGCTTAATGCAATAGATTTATTTGGGGGAAATATCTTTATGATACTGAGCCCTGACATCCATGAAGATATGTGGTTTTATATTTTCTCAGGGTTTTTTTTATCTTTAATGATATCTTGCAATTTCCTCTATAATGTGATACATGTCTCTAGATAAGCTCTATCCCTGCTAGTTTTTATAACTTTTGTTATGATTACCAGTGATATCTTTCTTTATATTATGTTTTCTACTTGGTTATCAGTATTAGAGAATGTTTTTGAGTTTTTTTTGTTCACTTGTATCAATTAACCTTGTAAAACATAGTTGTTCTACGATAAATCATTATATCTGATCAATGGTTCTGCAATTCTATCTTTATACACCAATTTTTCTAGTCCTATAAGCAACCAAGCTTAAGAATACAAGTTGATCAATGATAGTACTGAATAAATAGTGTACATTTGTTAGAATGGTAAAAAGCAGTAATCCAGGCTTTAGGTGATGGCACAGCTAATTCATTTACAGAGTCAGCAAAGTGAGCCAAATTTAAAAATAAAATGAAGTAAACATGGATGTAAAATACATAAAAGAAGATATAGGCATAACACCCCCCTCCCAACATAGTGTTCACGGATGACTTTATGGACTTGTCTCTAACAACAAGAGAAAGAAAAGGAAAGAAACAGTTGTGATTACATCAAACTGAAAACCCTCTGTGCAATGAAAGAAACCATAACTAAGACAAAAATTTACCCTATTGAATAGAAGATCTACAAAAAAACTCATATAACTCTACAAAAGAAAAAAAATAAGTGAATCAAAAAATGGGCAGAAGAGCAAAATAGGCACTTCTCAAAAAAAGGCATACAGATGGCCATAGACACGCACAAAAATGTTCATCATCACATATTATCAGGGAAATGCAAATCAAAACCACAGTAAGATACCACCTTACACCTGTGAGAATAATGTATGACCAGAAATAACAAGTGTTGGTGAGGATATGGAATAAAGAGGATTGGGGGGTAATATTGACTATTTAGCCCCTACAGAAAACAGCACGAAGATTTCTCAAAATATTAAAAATACATCTAGATATGATCTAGAACTATTAAAAATGATCTATTTTTACATGCTACATGATGCAGCAATCCTACTCCTGCATATCTATCCAAAGAGTGCAAATACACTAATTCATAGGGACATATCTCCTATGTTCACTGTAGCACTATTTACAATAGTCAAGCTATAGAAATGACCCTAAGTGTCCAAAGACAGACGAATGGATTAGTAAGATAAGGTATATATATATATATATACAATACTGCTCAGCTATAGAGACTTAGGACAAAAAGCATTTTAGTAGGAAATGTTTGAAAGGAGCTAGTAAGTTCAGGAACTGTGACTGAAATGGAAGAAAACCTTGGGGAGAGCAGGACCAGATGAGGATGAGAACTGGGTAGAGGGACATCATGCAAGATTTAGGAAATCTTTTATTCTAATTATAGTCATTAGCTCCATGAAGAAAACTATCTGAAAAGATTAAAAACTAATGAAAAGGTCATCTGCCTATTGGGTAGGGAAGAGATTGGAAGGTGCAGCAAGAAGTGCAGCAAGAGGTGAGAGACTGAGGCTTAGACAAGGAAGGCATGAAAAACAATGACTTTGTAACACATTTTGAAAGTAGATACAACATGACTTGGTGGTGATAGGTTGGGGGTGGGACAAGTATTGGCAAGAAGAAGCATCAAGGATGATCCCCAGGTCTATGACATAAGAGAGGGGGTGTTGTTTGCTGGAGTGGGGGGAGACTAGAGATGAAGCCAATTTTCGAGAAAAGATGAGTTCAGATCTGGATATGCCAAGTCTGAGATACCTAAGTGAACCCACCCAGCAGGGATATTGGATAAGTAGCTAAATTTATGGACTTGGAGGGTTAGACTTAGAAATCTAAAAGTCATTGGGAGTTATAAGACTCTTATTTAGACTAAGAGGGGAAGAGAGAGAAGACATAGGCCCTGGACAGGACCTGTGGAGATGCCAAAGAAAAATTTGAAAGAGTGGGAGTTGGTAAAGAAACTTGAGGTTAAAAATGAAAAAAAAAATTGTCATGGAAAACAAAGAAAAGGTTAAAACTATAAAAAAAGAGGCATTTCCCGAAGAGTATTTCCAGAAGAGAAGAAGGGTCAAACGCTGAAAGATTAAATAAGATGTAGATTCAAAATATATTTTGACTTTAGCAACATACAGTTTACTGCTCTTAGCAGAAGCAGAGAGAACAAGAATTACAGGGCAAACAGGCCTCTTGTCTGGAGTTGGGAGAGCTTCCTTTCAAGGACTTTAATCACACCATGAGTTCACTTGTGCCCACTCTTTTGCAACTCTTGAGAGTTCCATGGAGTTATCTAGCAAAGAAGCAACCCTTGTGAACTACCATTTAACTGAAAGGTAAAACCTCAAGAACCCTGGATGAGATTTTTTTTTTACTTGCATTTGCACAGCTACTGTGCAAATCTCTGCAAAGCAATGAAACACACACACGACTGCAATGAGGGTATAATCTCACAAGGAACTTGAGGAAATTGTTGTCATCATCCCTTCTACTGATTGGAGTCTCAAAGGTCAAGACCACATTTGAGTCTTTGCTTTGTTGTAAAAGTTAATGAAAGTTAATTATTAAGGCTGACAGAAAGGTAATTTCCCCACTGCCTTTTATATAACCTACTTATGAACATCCCTATACATATGGATGTGTTCATAGACCATAAACCCAAGTGGAAGGACGCTGTCTTAGAGCTGGGTTACTTTATCTCAACTTACACTGTTGTTGAAGTGCTTCCCTGAGTGGGTATCAGGTAGGAACTAAATTTGTGATTATTTTACTCCAGGTGACTTTCTCTTTTTTAAAACATGTAAATCTTTTCTGATCAAACGTATCATGGGTATATTCCATGAGCAGATATATTTTGAATGATTCCACTAACAATAGACTAAAAATGCATGTCTGGAACATTAACAATGTGAATAAATATCTGAGTTGCTTTTAATTTGATCAAGTAAATGGTTGTATGCACTATTAAGGCTTAACTAGCCTTTACAAAGATAGCAAAGGTCTTGCTTTATTCAGATAGTTCCTTTAATTCTGCACCAAACTCTGACTTGAATGGCAAAGAATCTATTCTAAAGCAAGCTTTTAGAAAAGAGGTATTTCTAAGAGACAGAACCAGCTGTTAGAAGGTAAGGTCCAGAAGTAAGGGATTTATCTGCCAGACACCCAGAAAGTCTAAGAAGGAACAGGGGAAGAGGAGAAAAGGGATAGAAGCAAGTAAGCTAGACAGTGGGAAAGGAAGAGAGAAATGTCACTGGAAAGTAGCAAATCATCTCTGTCACCAATAATGTTAGACTGGGCAAATGTACATATCTGGATTACAAGTCTTAGGATGGTGAAATTTATTCCATTCTTTAAAATATCAGGAAAAGATAGCACAACATTCTTTAAATGTGCAAGTGAGAAACAACTTATTAAATCACTGAGTAAATAGTTCTCTTTTCCAGTATAAATCTGTCATTCAAGGAAACAGTTTACTGAAAGTTGGCCACACAAAGATCATTCCTACTGAGGAGTTAGGGAGCAACTATTTGATTTCAGAAACAAATAGTTTATCGTGGGTTGGCTACACCTTGCCTCTTCTCTCTTGGTGATATAAATAAGTGTATTTTAAAATGATCAAATGCACAAATACCTACTAGATTGCTCATATTTGACAGAGAAACTAAACAACTCAAAAATTAAGAGTGGAAAAATAAATATAGAATAACTATCTATAATGAAGGTCTTTGGTTCTTCAAACAAAAAGAAAGACCCTCCTCTAGCTTCTATTTCATTTTGTTGAATATCAAAGGGGAGAATAAACCAGTTCACTTCAAGGAGATTGAATTTCAGCTCCCCAGGTTCATACTGGTTTCATCCCCAGGTGCACGTAATGTTGAGAGTGGAGCATGGGGAGAGGGTCTCTGAGGTTCAAGGGCAAGGACATTGAGGGTCTCTCATCTGGAGTCCTGCCCTTACCTGGTTTCACTTGGATCTCAGGGTTATGGGTCATTCACACCAACCTGGTAGAGAAGAGCATATTGGAAAAAAATCATTCACAAGATGTTACTTCTGGTCCTGGCTCTCTCACTTGCTAGCTGTGGGCACTGGGGAAATCATTTATCTTCTATGAGCTCCGTTTCTTCATTTGTTAGTCAGCTGTAATAATGTCTAGCTTCCTGATCTACTTTGGATATATTCTCTGGATAGTGCTACAGGGAAAAAAGTGGAAGCACTTAGAAAACTGCAAAGTCTATAAAAAGTCAAAGGGTTTCTGCATTCCTTTTTGAGACTACCAGATCTGAAAATCCTTGCTATATCTCTTCTTAATGTTTCTGTCAGAGGTTAGCCTTTTGGTTCACAAAGTCAATTTTGGGATCCCTGTCCTTGGGACATGAGTTCTCCTTCCACATTGCTTTCTCAGCACCTTTCTCAAATGTACATCTTCTTTCTAAGTTCTAATTTAAGATCTAGAGTTGCTTCACAAAACCAACAACTCTCACTCACACTCAGAGCCCTTCTTATAATGAATTATCTGGATCCATCATGTGGGGTACTCCCAGATATACAAAGTCTGGAGTTTAGAACCACATCATTGATCATTTATATCTCTTTTGTGCATAATTTGACTTGTTTCAACAAACTTTCTTGAGCAATTTAAATGCTACAGGTAGCATGCGAATGAGGAAACATGATTAAGACCGGACATTGCCCTTGAAGAACTGAGTCTTATTGGGGAGAAACACTTGTAAATAAAAAATGGTAATACAGTATGATATGGGATAAAATATCTACCAGGAAATGTTTAAATCTTTCTGGGGAACTCCACAAAGGCTTTATATCAACTATATATCTTATATAAGATATACAACATAAGATACTATATATCTTATGTTAGGAACAGATTTCCTGATAGAAGGCTGACAAATGTTACTCAGAAACTAAGGGGAAAATCAGTGATGAGGGAAACATCGATATTTTTACAGGTGATTTGGAATTTACAGGCTTTTGGAGGAGAACACAGATAAAGGAAACAATATATGCAGAGACAGGGAGATAGAAAATATGGTGAGTTAGAAAACTGCTATAATTGTGATGAAGAAGGAGGTGGAGGAGTGAAGAAGTATGTGATAGGCCAGAACAAAGTTATAAAGGAACTTGTATGCCATGCTAAGATACTGAGACAGGTAGATGTTTGAAAATTTTGTTAAATGAATAAGTGCTGAGTCTATATTAATTCTCAGATTATAGAGGCAGTCGAGGAAGAATTGACAGCACTACACATTATACACCGGTTACCACTGACTTGTCATGAAAATAGTTGTAAATCTGGTCTACATGGTCTGTATTAAACTTGGTCCTGAAATCATTACTTCCACAATTAAAGCAGAGAAGTATCTCCTTCCAAACAGTACTTTCAGCTCTGACAACAGGAAGCTAGGGATCTTGTCCTCCCAGCAAGGTATTGACATCCCCTTTTACCATTAGAAAAACTATTGCTTGCCTAGAGCAACAGTTTGGCAAAACAAGGATTTGAAGTTAGGTCTTCTAAACTGCCAAATCCTTACTCCTTAGTTCTTCAGCATTATGGCTAATAATAAATGCCAATAAAATGAATTTTCAATAATAAGTATCTGAGCTAAAAAGGAGGTAAGTTCCTAAAAGATGTTATAAGACCACTATAAAAAAATAAGTCACATACACAGACTTTTTGAATAAGCAAGACATATATTTGCCATCTAGCCCTAGAACTCTAAAGGAACTGTCTCCATAGCCTCTGGAGCATCAGTTTAGTCCTTTAACAGCCTTCAATGTCCTCTGATCTCCTTTCTCTGGAGAAAGAACCTGGCTTCAAAAATAATCTGGAAGGGTTGGTGAGATACTGATAACTTTCAATGGAACATCACTACAAGATAGGGAAAAACAGAGTAGTTCCCATGTCCTAAATGGTAATAAACTTATTCCTTCAAAGAAATAGCTACTCAGTTCAGGTTCACATCTCTAACATAGTTTTATGGATTAGTTACCCTGCTATGCTTTAAAACCATCCTAAGCACACAGGAATGACAGCATTTAACTAAAAATTATTGCCCGGCCCAGCCTCCGACCTCTCTGACCTCTAGTCATTCACATTAGCACTGATACCCTCCACCTTCCCCATTCTCACCCACTCCATCCCCCCAAACTCCTAATCATCACTCTAGCCGCCTCTGCTTCTGATGCAGTCATCTCTCTGCTTCCTTCCAGCTTGACACCAACCAGGACACGGGGGTTTACGTGTTCTTGAATTCAGGTTCCTCTAGAGCTGCTGTTGGGGTCCTTCTCAAGGTGTTCACTGGAGCAATTAGTTTACTTGCTCTCCCATCTCCCTCCCACCCCCAAGTATAGTTATCAGAGTCCTGCTCTCTTTCCCATTGTCCAGCACTGATTTGAGGAAAGGGAGCTGGCTTACCTCTGACACAGCTGACACAGGGGTCTTTTGAGAATTTACTAAGAATTGGTGCCATTGAGAACCCACAGCAGGAAAGAGCAGCAGAAATACCTTTCACTACTGGAGGGGGCCCACAAACCCTGGTGACACCTGCTTGCTTCCTGGTTTCCAATTACCACCAATTTAAGAAGAATGCCAGCATTGATTCTGAGCATCTGGTTTCAAATTAGTTATTTCCCAGCAGGAAGGGCAGGTTCTGAAGACTAGAATACCCAACAGATCAATGTGGAAGAGGGCAAAAGTCAGGACTGCAGGAAACTTCTTAGTGGAGTGGGGTAGGCAAGAGTGGGCCACCCAGGTAACTGGGGTCCAAGAGGTGACTCTGAATACTTGGGTTAAGCTTTAAGATAGGAGGGACTTAGTGGAGTGGGGTAGGCAAGAGTGGGCCACCCAGGTAACTGGGGTCCAAGAGGTGACTCTGAATACTTGGGTTAAGCTTTAAGATAGGAGGGACCTGGGGAGGAGAAGAGAAAGGAGCATGTGCATGACCACCTCTAACCCCTTGGGGGGATGATATAATAATAGTAATAATAATAAGTCAGTATATTTAAACTGAAAAAATTAAACATCAAGAATTAATCCCGGGATTAAATTTCTGCTCAGAAGAGAAAAAAGCAGAGAAAAACAAATGTGTTTGATTAACCCTGAGGACCAAAATGTATACCTGTTTATCTGTAAATATTTATGTATGTCTGTGTATACCTACAAGTAGCTAGATAAAGATATAGTATATATTCTTTTTAATTTTACATGTATGTATTTCCTAAAGTTTTAAGTTCATACTATATTGATGTTACAGAGGCCATACATTTAAAATAGTATACTTCAGGAAAGGAAATAAAAGTAAAAATGTACACAAAACTTACAATTCTAAAATTATGAGAACAAAAGGCCCCTGAGAATGTATTTCAATGCCCCAAATGTCACTGACTCTTTAAGGAATTCAAAGAGAAATTTGATTCCTGAAGATAAGATGATGAAAAAGGTATGGATCTGTTAATATGACTGTAATATTTGAAACCTGAATTTCAATTGTAGGTTCCAAGAAAATTTTTTCCAAGCATTTCTGGGGGAAAGGTAACTTGTTCAGGAAAACAAAAAGCTAAGAAAAATCACTTTGGAATTGCTAACTAAAGAATCCCAGACATGAAATGGAGGATGACATAATTTATGACCATGGAGAGTTTCTCTCAGCAGAGGCCTGGGACTGATTGACTGAGTGGTTGATAGCATTGGTTGCACCTGGAATATGAAGCAGCTGTTTTTAAGAGCAGGGATAGCAGCAAGCACAGAAAACAAGACCTCGAGGTCTCTCCAAATTCTGGAAAGATGGTTTAAACTGACCAATTCCTGCCCTTTAGCACTTCCATTGTAGTTAATATTTGAGTGCAAGGAGAGGGCATTTCCAGACTGGCCGGAATGCAAGCCCTTGTCCAGCTAGAGGAATGATGGCGCTCACCAAAGTGTCAGCCATGATCATCCATGGTCATCCATCTTCAGGGCAGAAAGCCTAAAAGCAATGAAGTTATTTCTGCCATCACTGTCACTGGCAAAAAAAGAAAAATAGGCATAGCAGAAAGCAAGCACACAGCAGCAAACTGAAGAACACAGTATATATAGGTTCTTACTTAAAGAGAACTAGTAGACAACTTGTCCAAATTATGAGTAAAGCAACAAAATTATGGAAGCTTTTCTTTTTGTTCACTGAAGTCTGACAGAAATAAAATGCAAAGTACTGGAATCTTCTTTATCCTCTGGTTGACCAGATTGAATACCTCCAGGATTAGAGCTGTTCTTGAAAGACAATTGAGCTGTTCTTGAAAGACAATTGAGACAGCCTTTGCAAAAGCTCTAAGGTGTCAAGAGTTATTGACATAGATTAGATCACAAGTGTGATGCCCCAACCCATTGTTGGTAAGTGGCAAATAACGACAAAAATTCATGCTATGCTCAGCAATGGACAAGTCAAGCCCTCTACATGTGCAGGTTTGGTAATAGAAGGTACTACAGTGTTTATGGTTGTGACACCTAGATTTGGGGCTGTGAGGCTGTGCAAGTGCATAGAAATGAGGAGGGAGGACAAGATGCTTGGGGTGGGGGGGCAGGCTCAGAGAGAATAGTAAAGAAGTGAACAGTCATAATAAAGCTCAAAGGGACAGAAAATCTGGAGGTCAAGCCAGAGGATAGCATAGAAGCACTACCTTGTGGTCAGAAAAGGTCAGTCATAAGGATTTTAAAAGAATGGGACCAGGGAGAGGAGTGGGTGGTAAGGTGGGTCCAGAAGTTGAGGCCAGTTTCTAATTCCAGGTGATAACTTGAGCTCCACCAGCATGCTGAGTATCTCTTGACCTCTGGGATCCCTGTGTAACAATGAGCAATCTATTGCAGGGCGATTCAGTTAATAACCATAACAGAGCTCAGGGAACAAAATTCTGGCCATTAGGAATGTAATACAGAACAAAGATTAGAGGGAGAAAAATGCTAGCTGTTGGAATGTTCTTCAATTATGTTCACATTAGACAATAGAGAATCTGTGTATTTTAGAAGAAATAGAAATCTGAAAACAAAGGCTGCATTTTGGACACTTAACTAGCTGTATGACTTGGGAAGAAGTCCTTAGATTTTTTGGGGGGGAGGGGGAATGTACTGTTACTTTCTCATTTACAAGAAGAGGATAGTGATAAGAATAGTAAGTGTCTCTAAGAGTTGTGAGGGTTAAATAGGTGATATGCACCAAAAGGTGATCTTTCAAGTATAATACAAACAAGATTGAGATTAGAAAAAAATATGGATGGAGTTGGGAGGAATTATGCTCGGTGAAATAAGTCAGAAAGTAAAAGAAAAATATCAGCTGGTTTCACTTATAGGAGAAATATAGGGAAACTGAACAAAGGGACAGACAAAAAAGTCAAAACTCCCAGTCAAACTATAGATCCTAAATGCACTGCAGGGGAGGGGAAGGCAAATAGGGTCAAAATGGGGGTGGGGGAAGGGAAGATGCTTCACCAGTGATGCTGATGGTGGGAGATTCACGGGGATCACATCCAAGGGGAGAAATGAAATATTGTACAAAAATGAACGCTGAAAGAAAATAATTTTTTAAAGGATTAAAAATTTCAAACATCTAGTGCAAATACTGCTAGTATAACTATCATTTAGTGAATGCTTACAATGTGCTCAGTTCAATGTTGGATACTTCAAAAATATTCTCATTTAGTATTACTCTTTAACTTACATAAATGAGACCCACCAGAGAAGTTAAATGATTTGCCCAGAATCTTAAGATCTTATCAGTAGTGAACTAAGTAACCAATTAGCATTTTGTGTCAAATTCTCAATCATAAATTTTAAACCTCTATTTTAACAATAAGAAAATAAGTTAAATGGATACTATCTTTGATTTTTCACAAATTTAAAATGAGGTATTTTATACTTTATTGTGATTAAAATGATTGAACTAGAACAGCCTTGACTAGAGCTAGGGACAATGAAAAGACTTTAAACCTGATTTGTCCCAGCACTCCAAGTCACAACTTTGGAAATGTTTCTAGTGGGAAAAAATTAAGTAAATTCCTTTTCTGGATGAGCTCTCACTTTACAAGTTTAAAAAAAAAAAGCACCAGATGACTCACTGCTCAGTAAACTGAGTCAATTTTTATTGTTTTTTGGTGACCTTTCAAAATAAATATAAGCCCTTGTTTACTTACCCAAAGAAGCTGTGCCCAGTTCATTGGAGTAAAAAGTGATGTTACTGTCACAAAACACAATCTAGGTCCCCTTAATCCTGACTCTTTTGATCTTAAAAGGTGGTAACATTCAGTTCGGAGCTCACTCATCTGTAAATTGCATCACATTATCTCTGAGTTATTTAAGAAGCAAGCTCTGTTTGGTTTCAGGCATTTTAACCCGCTAAAGGCAAGAAGAAGGGTTTGCCACATAGTTCCAAAAGTCTTCTACTTACCACAGCAGTGAAAGAAGGCAAAATGATCGAACCCATTGGGAATCAGTACATTGAGGCCAGACCCGTGTATTCTGCAAATGCTTTTGGGGAAGAATATAAGAAGAAGCACAGACCTCATAAGACATTTGTGGATCACCTCAGAGAGTATTGTAGGTAAGATATTTCTTACAGTGTTGTCATTAAGAATAAATGAAGCACTTTCTCTTATATTTTCAAGCTTTCACGCTCTCCCTTCTGGCTCTAGCCCATAATCTTTCATCTTTGGTTTCCAGACATCCTAGTCCCTGCCAGAGGGGGAAAGGTAGTCTCCAAAGGGACCTCCATCTCAGCTCTCAACAAGTTTCTTTCATCACGGGGAATGAATAGATAAGGATAGAGGTGCATTGCCACTGAAGTATTGTACATGTAAGCTGAGGATGATGAACTGTTGCAGCTAAAGAAAATCAGCATTTTTCTTATTTAAAAAAAAAATCCCTTCGTGGTGGCCATGGATCAGTGTTTGAAGGTTAATGGGAAAGCTGGTGAAAGTGAAAGTTCATTCTTTAATAAACGATCATCCTTACCAGTTTTCTACCTACAATCAGGCAGTAAATGTAAAACTTGCTATTATTAACTAACTGGTTGCTTTCAATGTTTTTCAGCTGTTCTGCACAAAAAGCAAAAAGGATTGCCTTTTCCTTGTTCCCCATAGCATCTTGGTTACCAGCATACCGGGTGAAGGAATGGCTACTCAGTGACATAGTTTCTGGAATTAGCACTGGGCTGGTGGCTGTACTGCAAGGTAACTATCTTTTTAAGATGTAGTTCATGTGACATTAAATTTGCCCTTTGAAAATGTACAATGCAGTGGGGGGTGTGTTCATAAGGTTGTCATAGTTACTGTTACCACTATCTAATTTTCAAATATTTTCTCCACCACTCCTACCCATAACAGGTCATCTCCATCCACTCCCCTCCATCCCCACAACTTTTCTGTTTCAATGAGTTTATCTACTCTGTATATTGTCCGTAGAATCATAGAATTTGTGGTCTTTTGAGTCTGCTTTGTTTCACTTACCATGTTTTCAAGATTTATCCACATCACACTTGTATCTCTATTTTATTGCTCTTTGTGGATGAATGACATTCTACTGTAGGAATATGCCACATATTGTGTCTCCATTCATCACATGATGGACTGTGGGTTGACTCCATTTCATGGCTTTTTCAAATAAAGCTATTATGAACATTGGCATAAAAAATTTTGTGGGATATATACCTCTTGGATATATACCTGGTGTATAATTGCTGGGCCATGAAATAACCATGTAACAGTTTGTAGGGGGGGTTCAAATTTGTTCACATGTTTGGATGCACTTGTTATTGTCTGACTTCTTAATTCTAACTATCCTAGCAAGTATGAAATGTTATCTTATTTTGGTTTTGATTTGTATTTCCCTAATGACTGATGATGTTAGGTATCTTTAATGTCATTCTAGTTGTCATTTATATATTTTTTGGTAAAATATCTAGTTAAATGTCTAGGGGAATGACTAGTTACATCCTTTGCACATTTGAAAATTAGGTTACTTCTTTATTGCTGAGTTGCAACAAATTTTTATTGTTGAGTTGCAACATATTCTGGATATTAGACCCTTATCCACTATAAGGTCTAAAAAAAATTTCCCCCATTCTAGGGGTGTCACTTCACTTTCTTGATAGTATCTTTGGAAGTATACATTTTTAAATTTTTTATGAAACCCAGTTTATCTGCTTTTAATTCGTTACTTATGATGCAGGTATCATTTCTAAGAAATCACTGCCTAATCCAAGATTATGAAGATTTACACGTATGCTTTCCTCTGAGAGTTTTATCTCTTAGCTTTACATCTTTGTTACATTTGAGTTGATAAAAGAAAAGCTATTTTTAAGATTCAATCTTAACTGTTTGAAAAGTTAATGTGAGCTTTCCTGCTTCCTTTTGCAAAAATAAGAATCCTTATGCTTATATATTTATAGGCTTAGCATTTGCCCTGCTGGTCAACGTGCCCCCAAGCTATGGATTGTATGCAGCCTTTTTTCCAGTCATAATCTACTTTTTCTTGGGCACTTCCAGACACATATCTGTGGGTAAGTGAATTGCTGGGCAAATTAATGTTCACATTGCTTTTTCTTTATTAGCCACACATTGATCAATTACAACTTGTACATAACTGAGAAGAGGTGGTTTCTTGTAAGAACTTAGGACTGGGACTTGGGGAAGGAGGACAAAAGTACAGATAAGACTTTCTATATGCTACATCATAAGCTGAAAAACAATACTCTAGGGAGACAAATACTGACCACTATTTAACCCCTGTTAATTAGGTCCATTTCCAGTTCTGAGTATGATGCTTGGAGCAGTAGTTTCAAGATTAGTCCCAGAGGATGGCACAGCTACTCTGAAGTCTAATAGCTCAATGGTTAATGGCAATATTCTAGATGAGCAGAAGGTGATGGTGGCTGCAGCAGTCACAGTCCTTTCTGGAATTATCCAGGTGAGTACGTTCTTGTGCACTCTATCTTCTCCAATCTACTTGTCCTGACTGGAACACCTCCTTCTGACTTTTCTTCTTCCTGCCACCTGTTTCCACTCTTTCCTTTAGCTTGTGTCCATACGTCAGTGGTCCATGGGAAATAATTTTAAAAAGTTCATTCACCTTAAGCAGAAGTGGAAGGGCAGTTCCATCTTACAAAGACAAATGAATGTGGGTGTTACAGAGAAAGAAAAACTGGAACAGGGAGTCATATATGGTGAGGAGTGAAATTCTTCATTCAATAAAATACCTTGAACTGATGTCAGCACTAAACCTAACTATGTACAGGTAATAGAAATATTGGAGGCTTTGGAAATTTCTTTCTATTCCTAGGGATTATGATTCAGTTGGAAAGAATTTGGTCTTAGCACTTTTGAACTGCCATATCAAAGGTCTTGGAGAACTGAAAAAAGTTTTGGAGGGGCTTACAGCCTTACTCTCAAGTCACATCCTTGACGCCACTGCTGAGTAGTGGAAATGTCACGGACTCCTCACAATGCTGTCTATGTTTATGACTAGTGATGTTGTTGATTAATATCATTCATTTAGAAAAAAAGATCAGCTGACACATGAATTTGAGAAGTGTGTCCTATTGACAAATAGTATGATCAATCCCTTCTTACATATATCTGACATTAGTGCTTTGCAATGTCCCTATCTCCACATGTGTGGAGACTTGTGTGGAAAGACAGGCTAGGTATCCAAGGGAGGGAGAATCAACCTGTTCATTTTATTGATCCTTTGAGGGAACTGATAACTTACCCCTGTTAAAACCAAACAGTTCAGATGTTTCCAACTCAGTGACTTACTTCTGAAATGAAAGTTAAGCACCTTGTGTGAGGGAAGATGAACAGACACACTTGCCCACCCATGCTGCAGTAGCTAGAAAGTGAAAATTGATGAGGGCTGGTGGTTGATAAGATTCTGTAATGAAGGCCGGTGGGTTAGTCTCTAAAAATATTACACTAAAGAGAGAGTGGAGAGCAAGCTTCTTGCACCTTGGGGATGAACTAGACTCACATACTGTTTAAGTACCTTGCAACCTTCACTATTAGGATGTGGGAGAGAAGAGAGATTTCAGGAGTCTGTGACACACACTTCTTCAAGACAAATTCTTAAGGCTGAAACTTTCCATTTTTAATCATTTCAATTGTTGACCCTTTAGTTTGCTATGTTTAATTTCCAAATATACACTAACAAAGGCCTTTCTTTGCCTTTCTCTTTCTAGTTGATCTTGGGGGCTCTCCAGTTTGGATTTGTGGTGATCTATCTATCCGATTCCTTAATCAGTGGCTTTACCACAGCTGCCGCTGTCCACGTTTTGGTTTCCCAACTCAAATTTATGCTTCAACTGCCAGTTCCAGCGCACTCTGATCCATTTTCACTGTTCAAAGTAAGTGTTCTTTTTGACTAAACAATATTGAAATGCAAATTCATTGTTTCCAGAAGCGCTTTCATTTTATGCCTTGCTGGGGATTTACCTGCAATTCCCAAGAAATCAATGGGTTGTGAAATTTATTGACATTAAGAAATGGTGACAAAGAATACAATGGAAATCAGCCACACCTACCACACAGCTAATGTGAACAGAAGTACCACTTCTCTTAGATTTGAATCAAGCATTTTTAAAAATATTTAAGCACATTATTAAAAGCTTTCATATTTTGTCCCAAGTTTTAAATTTTTTCTCAAAGTCTTCTTTTGAAAGAAATCGGCTAATTGAGTTGCAACTCTTTCCTATTTTCTGAAAAACAGATTCTGTTCTTTAAGAAGTAATGTTTCTCTGAGTCTTCTGGGTAGCCCAGTTTATAATGCAAAAGGAAATTGACAAATTGGGAAATGGGACTGTGGTTCTTTTCACCTCTAGAGGGTAGTCTGAGAAAAAGACTGACTCCAAATTGGAATCCACACTCTCTCCCTTCTAGAGCCACCGCAGAAGCAGAGTGTTCTAGATAAGTTTGGGATCCAGTTTGGACCTGTGTGAGCTAGTCTGGTCCCCCATATCTGGAACCCAAGGTCATGTACAGAACATTTCCCAGGAGTAAAATGGTCATTTAGTCAACTAAGAAATGTGAGAAGTTTTCACCTAAAGAAGGTCTGAGGTACATGCTAAGCAAATCTATCAGGGACCTGAGGTAACTCCCTGGACAAAGCAAAAGAGATGATTGTGAGACTTAAAAAGTTCTCAAGAGAATTAAGAATAGGAGAGACCAGGCTGGAGATGGTGGCGCATGCCTGTAGGTGGCAGCCTAGGAAGCCACGGCTGGGGCCAGGGATCCCGGTTTGAGTCCCGCTGGGGGCACGTAGCGAGACCTAGCTCCAAAAAAATAGCTGGGCGTGGTGGCGCGCGCCCGTAATCCCAGCTACCTGGGAAGCTGAGGCTGGGAATTGCTTGAGTCTGTGGTACCCCAGGCAACGCGAGCCTGCGGTTCCACAAGCAAAAATAGCGAGACCTAGTCTCCCCCCCCCCAAAAAAAAAAAAAAAAAAAAGAATAGGAGAGACCAATTGTGAGAAGTATCTAAGAACATTTGACACTAGCCAAAAGGATTTCCAGCAGAAAAACCAAAAACTAAACTGGATGCCAATACTGTGCACATTTCCCCTTCTCATCTCTGCATGTTGGTCTCTGCTATTGTATATTCATGGTTGACAGGAGCAGAGCAGAATTATCAGTTCATGTCAGTACTTTTGAGTTGCTATTTATTTTGTCTATTTGAAAAATAATTGTATTCCAAAGATACATTGATACAGGACTTAAGTATTTTTTGTTTTTATAATTTAGGTACTGATTTCCATATTCTCACAAATAGAAGATGCTAATATTGCAGACCTTGTGACCTCCTTGGTTATCCTGTTGGTTGTATTTGTGGTTAAAGAAATAAATCAACGCTACAAAGCAAAACTTCCGGTGCCCATCCCAATCGAACTCATCATGGTAACTGATCATACTGGGACTTTCATAGTTCATTAGTCTAGTGAATTTATATTGAAAATCCCTCACCTTGTATAGATCAGGACATTCTAGTGGTACAGATGTTATCACTGAAGTTTCTAGGCATAATGTTAAGTGAGGTTTTCTTTTCATTCAGAATTTAAAACTTCCTTTTAAGATGTTGAGTTCACTCTTTCAATGTAAGACAAGGGAAGTACAAAGAGCAAGACCTCTGAGCTTGGGGTGAGAGGGCCATTTACTTTGAACAGCATCCAGACTTATAAAAAAAGTTGCAAAGTGGGCATGTTATTCCCAGATCAGAGGCAAAGAGGTGATTTGAGCAGTGGTATTTTTATTCAAAGCAAGACTCTTAGTTGTATCTTCCATCTCTAACTTCAATATTTTACAATTTTTCAGACTGTGATTGCAACAGGTGTTTCCTACGGCTTTAATTTCAAAGACAGGTTTAATGTGACTGTGGTTGGAGAGATGCCAAGTGGGTAAGTGTGTCTTTTAGGCTGGTGTAGTTAAAGAAAGCTACAAGCTGAACAAACACCAATCAGAATCTGCCCTGTCTCTGGCAGCTTTGAGCAAGCTCACTGCTCTCCCCCTAGAAACGAACCACAAAGGATGCAAGGATCCAAAGTTCCTAATATTAGCAGGCTTCTCCTTGTGGAATGACTTAGAAATCAGGCGAGTGGGGAATCACACACAAGTAGAAATGAAATAGTAAAGATTAAATATAGGCAATTAAATCTGCTTCTCTTCATAAAAGAAAAAAACAAAATCAGATTTCCTTGTCCACAAGTTACTATAAACAATAGGTAGTGTTTTGCTGAGGTGATTGGAGCCAACTTCTTGACAGTTCAAAGGAGAGATGGAAGGTATACCCACCCCTTGGTGGTTGGGCAACCCAGTCACACACTGTCCTTCCTCAAGTCAAATTCAAAACAAGACCAGATCAAATCTTACCTCTACAAAAAGAGGGGAGGGAAGGCCAGTTCATTTGAAATGTATTCCATAGCATTTTTTGGATTGAGAGAGAAATCCAGTTTCGTGCTGTTCTCTTCTCAGTCCTCTACCCATAGCATTAATTTCTTTGAAGCTGCTTAACAAGGAAAAGTTGTGTTCCTGTTACAAAAAAAAGACTGCCATCTCTCTCCATGCATAATGAGTATTTGAGAACTTTAGGAATTAGCATTTATATGCATCACCATTCTTTTAAAATCAAATACATACAAGTTAAAGCAAGAAAACACTATTTTTTCACCCAAATAGCCATGTGTTAAATTTAGTGAATCTCAAATATCACTTCTAAGAAATATTTAATTAGGAATTAGGCTGAAGCTGAAAGAATATTTCTAGGGTTTCTTTCTACTCTAACTTTTAAGTCATTATACTTTAAGTGTCTTGGGAGACATAAATTAGATAGCTAGGTAGTAGATCATTATAGAGTATTTTATCAGAAGGATTTTGAAAGTAAAACATAAACTTAAGATCTTAACAACTTTATTTAGTGAAGATATATATCTCTCCACGATGTGGATGGAGGGACAGGAGTGAAGAGAATCCTTATTTATTGAACATATACTCTATAGAAAGACAGTGTAACCTTGTAGCCAGGCTGACCTATACTAGAGGCAGAGTGCCTGGTTGACTTCTGACTCACTTCTTCACCTTGGGCAGATAACTAATTTCTATATATCAGAGTCCTTGGCTGTAAAATGAGAGTCAAATTTATAGCTATCATAAAGCATTCTTACAATGATTGTTAATTATTGCTAATCTGATGTTAATGATACCTTAGAAGCGACTTTGTGAAGTCATGAATGCAAGCAACTTAATGAATGGAAGTGATTGTTGAATTGGTATACTCAGATTCTAGAGATCCAAAATTAATAAATAACAGGTCCTTTGTACATTAGCATGTGTAAATAGTATTCACATTTATTATTTTATTTTACTCTCCCACAAAAATTATGAAGGAAAAAAAATGCAGTTATCCTCACAAGTGGGGAAATCAATGCAGAGAAAGTAAATAGCAGGGGCAGGAAATGAATCCAAGATTTTCAGACTGTATAGACTGTCTAAAGGGTTTACAGATGAGAACAAAAGATGAATAGTAGACTTCTGGTTATAGTAGTATAAGATGAAAATTTTAATCATGTCAATAATTTCAGATTTATTTTAAAAAGTGTTTCAGATGTCCAAACTAATTTCTGATTCATGATGGCTACCTATAAGATAATACTACTTTAAAATTGATGTTGAAAATTTATGAACTTCGGTATTCACAAAACATGAGCAGTAATTAAGAAGAGTTGAGTGGGTTCATTAACCCACTTCTAGTTTTAGGTTAAAAACAGATGTTTGTTTACATGAGCTAAGTATTTTAGTAAATTATGTTTGATTTGAGGTACTTGAGTTTCAGTTTGAGAATAAAACAATTAGTAATATTATTTAGAAGTTGTAAATTCATAAAATGCATGCATAAATTATCCTCTGTGTGTTGAAAATTTCTCAGATACTTTATCACTTTAAATGTAAACCTCTCCATCAAGGCCACAGGTCTATCAGTTCTGTGGAGTGCAGACCAGAGTCCAAGGCCCACCTGTTTGCTGAGGATTTTCTATGAAAGGTTATTGCTCTCAGTGGAGGGGAGACTTCCTTGCTTTCCTTGTCTCAGAATTATATTTGCTCAAAGAGTTTTCAACCATGGATAACTACCAGAGCATTGTGGGTGATGCTTTGCAATTGAATGGAACAATGCCAGTGGGATCTAAGACATTTCACATGAAGCTTACAGGGATATGTACACACTAGAATGTAGGTAAGCTGGTAAAATCATATCAGATGTTCCATTATCATCAAATGGATTTACAATCTTGTATCAATTTTGACAACATATCTTTCCAACAATATGATAATAGATACCAAAGTCTTCAGTGGTGCTAACCTCTTGCTAGTCACACTCCAAAGTGAGACATAACTCAGCCTAGATTGCATTCATTCCTTGCAATTCATCCATTCTCCAACAATTATTGATCACCTGATATATACCAGTATTACCAGATCTGGTCAAGGTATAGGAAACTATTCTGTGTCTCAGTGGACAGTAGAGAGGAGAAAGAGGACGGGTGTCAAGAGCCGGGGAAGTGCAGAGGATCTCACCTAATCCTGACCTTGGTAGTCAGGAAAGACTTTCTGGAAGCAGAATGTGGATGAAAAAAATGGTTTAAGTAGAGGGAACAGAAAAGTAGACACTGCCAAGATGAGAGAAAGGGTGACCTTTGAGAAACAAACAAAACAGCTTGGTATGACCAGTGCACAGATGCCGGTAACTGGTGGTGATTATGCAGAGGGTAGATGGGGTGGATCAGGACCTCGTTCACAAATTTGTGAGGTGAATGTGATAATTACAGAAACTCACTCACAAATTAGGACTTTTGAGAGCAAATGGAGGCTACTGAAGGTTCAAAGCAAAATTCAGACTTGTGTCATTTCAATTTCAGGTTTCAGCTCCCTGTCGCCCCTGACGTGCAGACTTTCCAAGAGACCATCGGCGACTGCTTCGGCATTGCCATCGTTGGCTTTGCGGTGGCCTTCTCAGTGGCCAGTGTCTATTCTCTCAAATATGATTATCCCATCGATGGTAACCAGGTAAGTACACCACCCACTGTGGGTCTCATCAGGCCACTTTAAGTAATATTTTTATGTGTGATGACAGTACTTCTGAGTATGGAACTGAGAACAGTACTTCTAAGTACCGTTCCTCTTGTTCCCTTTCAGGAATTAATAGCCTTGGGACTTGCTAACATAGTCAATGGCTCATTCAAAGGATTTGCTGGGAGTACTGCTCTCTCCAGGTCAGGAGTTCAGGAGAGTACAGGAGGCAAGACACAGGTATGTCAGAATCGTTGCTGCAAGGCCCATCCTAGCATTAGTAGTTGGAGATTTCGATCTAGTTGGGGGGTGGGAGAAAAGGAAGAAGGTGAGTGTGTAATGAAAATGCTTTTATCATCACAGATTGCTGGGATTCTCTCTGCTATCATAGTGTTGATTGTCATTCTAGCCATTGGATTTCTGCTGGAGCCACTACAAAAAGTAAGACTTCTCTGTCTTTTGGGTGATGAAGCATAGTAAACTAGTTCATAAACTCTGTAAGCATATACTAAACTAGGGGGAAATGAGGTCACTGCAAACTCTCAAGCACTTCTCTTAGCCAATACTCTATTGGCCAAAAAATATTTCTTTTTCCCCTGGCAGCATTTTATGAATGTTAGGAATGCAGATACCCAAATCACCTTATCTGCGCTACTCTCTGCCTGTTCATAGCCCCAGATATAATTTATGTTTAGACAGGACTCTCTGGCACTGAAACTGCAGTGAAGATTGACTAAAGTGAAGAGTTTCTTAAAGGCTGAGGGAATCAGGCCTCTATCTAATTCAGAGAATGGTGCTACCAGTCACACAACTTGTTTTTAGGAATACGCCCTGCAGCTCCCAGAGGTGGGTTTGACTCCAAGACCAGAACTGTCAGATGGTAGGATAGGAATGAGCCATCAAACACAGAGCTCACACCTTCACCCTCTAGCACCTTCTAAAATGGATCTTTCTCCTGAGATGTAGTTTTTGAGGACTTAGCGTAACACTGTAAGCTGCCACAGTACTCAGATTTAAAAAAGAAAAAAAAAAGACTGCAGAACCTGGAAAACAGCATCTCTAGGATATCAGAGGATGCAAACACATTGTCTTTTATGATTGGTGATGTGACTTTGAGGGGGACACAGAGCACTGTCTCTAGCATCCTAGAGATGTACAATTTTTTTTTTTTTTTTTTGAGACTAGATCTCGCTATTTTTGCTTTTGGAACTGTAGGCTCATGTTTCCCCGGGCACCATGGCCTCAAGCAATCCCCAGCCTCCCCTTCCCAGGTGGCTGGGATTACAAGTGTGCATCACCACACTCAGCAATATTTTTTTTGGAACTAGGTCTCGCTACATGCCACTGGACTCGAACTGTGATCCCTGGCCCCAGTGACGGCTTCCTAGGCTGCCACTTACAGGCATGCACCAACATGCCCAGCGAGATGTACTGCAAATTCTGGTCCTACCACTTTTTATCTGTACTTTTGAGAAAATAGCTTAACCTCTTTGAACCTCAAATTCTCCATTTATAAAACTGGCAGGATAAGAGTTTCAACCTCACAGGGCTGCTACAACAATTCAAGAAAATAGTGCACGTGAGCTGCCTAGCCCACGGTGTGGCTTAATGACAAACATTGTTAATGTTATTGTTATTCTACAAGCACTCTATACTTGTGGCAACACAGGACACAGCTCACTATATCTGCTGCTTAATAAGTAGCTTTTTTCCCCTTGTTTGGTGGTGAGATGTGAATTTAGTGCCTTCAATATGGTCTCCACAAAAGCCTCATTGGTCAACTCTGTCTTCAAGCAGATTTTGTCTATTTGTCAAAAATAAAGTGTTCATATTCTCACTGATTTCCAAAGGAGTAGCATAAAGAGTCAAGAAGTCACCACCAAATAGAAGAATAGATCTCTTAATAAAAATAAATGCATACACCTTCCCCCCATACATAGAGAATTCTTCCTTACTATGCTTCTTCCCAAGGGTACACTTGGCCTCTACTTCCCTCACATCTATTCAAAGAACCCAAAGAAACCATTAACATTTAAGTTCCCATTTCTCATGAATAAAACACACCCAGGACACTGTCCACTATGTTAATCAAACCCCTTCTCAAAAAAATCCATATAGCAAGTTCTTCTTAGAATGTTATGTCTATAATGTCTTTGTTTTATCTGAATAGCTGGTTTGCGTCTTATCAAAAGTCAAAGGGACAGAATCATTCATAAGAAGAGCTAATAATGAATGCCTCAAGTGCTTACTAAGCATCAGCAGAGATCTAAAACCGGGCATGTATTCTTTAACAACTGCAGTGTGCTTCCTGATAAAGCGATCCCCTTTCCCTGCCTGTGGTTTTTTCAGTACTATGTCTTTATTTTTAAAGGGCTCTGTTGTTTGTATATTTCATGCAAATTGTTTTCAGATTGTTCTTCTGTAACATGCCCAGGACAGGGCAAGTTTTCTGTTGATTCTGTTAGGTGGTTAACAAGAGTCTCCAAGTCCTTGGTGAATTTTATGCAGGTTTTAGGCTTCTGGAGAACCAGGCACACAGGCACACCAAGCAGGGAGGCTGCAAGTATATGGTAATCTGGAAGTCTAGGCAGGCCAGGGGGACTGAGAGTTAGACAGGCAGGCTCCCAGTTCCCCAAGAATCTTGATGCTCTTTATCTGTGCTGTCTCTCTCAACTCTTCTGTAGCTGCAAAGTTAGTTGTTGTAGTGCTGGCAGTAGATTTTGCTGGCACGAGGTTTTGCTGTCACTCCTGCCCTTGCTTTATCCCTCTTCCAAACTCAGGTACATACACACATACACACACACACACACACACACGTGTGCACACCCACACTCTTTGAGCCCATGTGTTCACATTTATTTAAGGTACTCATGCCCTGTACCCACAATTCCAGGCACCCTCTACATTAATGCAATCAAGGCCACAGGTGGCAGCCTCAGAGGTTATTTGTGTAAAAAGCCTGATTAACTCTTTCACCCTACATCTTCCAATTGAGAAATCAGCTCAGCGAAAAGAAAAATATGTTTCTTGTGCAGTTGGGGCCTCGTATGTTCCCAATATGTTTCGTTCCCAGTATACTTATTATGACATGTCTCATACTAAAACCTCCCAGAAGAGGTAGTTTATCATAAACAGACCTGCAACCCCCTTACCCAACTGCCACAGAGGTGATATCTGATATAGCTGAGGTACAATGTCAAAACTCATACACTGACATGCTGTCAACCACAGATTTCATTCAGTTGTGACCATTTGTACACTGTCCATTTTTCTTTATACACTGTGCTTTTATGGTATGGAAATAATCAGCTTACAAATTCCAAAGCCCATTCACAATGGAACAGGTTGAACTGGGAGTGAAAACTGGGATCATGTTCCTAACACTGTGTTAAAATTCAAATAAGGAAGAGAACAAACACACTTGGCAATTCAGCATTTTCCACCATAACGTGATTCCTCCAAGTGACCTCATTTGGATATGTGAAGAACCCAAAATGTTGCTGTGACAAAGCTGAGGTTGCCCTCCCCCCCCAGAACCCTAAGTAAATCCACCCTGCAGTGGTGTTGACATCAGGGTTTCTTAGAAGAAACTGTTCCTGGGTGTTAGTCTTGGCCTGAGATACCACTCATCTCTCACTGACACATGATTATTCAGTCTCTTCCACATGCATTTGCCAGGGCAGGTTCTGGGGCTAGACAGGGAATGAGAATGATATAGTTCATCAGTCCCAGAGAGTCTGCATTCATTTTTTATTAACCTCTCTGTGACCTTCTGCTTTCTCTTAGCGGACAGCAAATTATTTCAAAGGTCTGAATTCTGATTCCAGGACCTAAACCTCCAATTGTTTTGTTTTTTCTGTTTACAAAGAGTAACCCACGCCAGGCACTGTGGCTCGTGCCTGTAAGCTTCAGCCTATGAAGCAGTCGGGGCTAGGGATCGTGGTTCGAGTCCCGCCTGGGGCCCGGAGTGAGACCTAGTTCCAAAAAAATAGCTGGGCGTGGTGGCACGCGCCTGTAATCTCAGCTGTCTGAGAAGCTGAGGCTGGGAATTGCTTGAGTCTGTGGTACCCCGGGCAACAAGAGCCTGCGGTTCCACAGGCAAAAATAGTGAGACCTAGTCTCAAAAACAAGCAAAAAAAAAAAATATAAAGAGTAACCCATCTTCCCCTGTGCAATAAATAGACACATATTAATCATCTCTGATTAGGAACAATTCATTTCAGTCAAAGGTCTAAGATCTGCCTTTCTCTGGCAGATCCAAGTAACACTAAGAAGGGCCATCAGTCATCCTTGGTAAAACCATCTGTGGCATAATCACAGAGGGCAATTCAGTCCTCCCTCAAGGTGGTGGAGACACAGTCACACCTGGGACATGTCCAAGATGCAGGTCTGGTGTGTTACACTGCACTGTGCACTGGAAAAGGGTGTACCCTTTGATATGTGCTGAGGCTCTTTGAAGGACTCCCTTATCTGCAGCCTTCACCTTTGCTTCTATATGGTTTATGTGATTATCTTATAGCAGATCTGCTTTCTATGTTTTCCAGTCTGTCCTGGCCGCTTTATCACTAGGAAACTTAAAGGGAATGTTGATGCAGTTCACGGAAATAAGAAGATTGTGGCGTAAGGATAAGTATGATTGTGTAAGTAGAGGCAACAACATTTTCAGGAGAGAAATCATGCATTTGAATGTTGACGTAAATAAAGTGCATATAGCAAATTAAGTGAAAATTTTTATGTACCTCATAAAATAATCTTCATTTGTTTTATTGACTGTCTTTAATTTTGAACATATTGTTGTAGTACCCAAGGTTCTCCCACCACCATATCACCCGTGAATAGTCACCAATTTCCCTTGTGTGCATACCTCTCATTTTGCCCTGCCTCCCTCACCTTCCTTTGCTGTGCATTTATTAAACTGTGTACTCTAATAATCATTCTCTGGAATTGTAATTTAAAAGAATGAGCTACTTGCAAATAGGAAATGCCCCATAAAATGCTAGGAAAGAAATTCCTTAAATCACTTTAAAATTCTTGTGGTAAGGAAAAAAAATAGCAAAATAAAAAATAATAAAAAATAAAATACTACTGGTTATCCCAAATGCCAAAGAAACTGAATTTTTGCTTGTTTTTCATTACATCAAATGTTACTTTTCAGAGAATCTAATAACTTAAATTTGAAACAGTCCTTTTTAAATAGTCTATAAAGGTTCCTTTTGCACCCTCAACCTGCCTTGCTATGGGAAGCAGAGTCCATAAGTATATCAGGGTCAAAGTCTATGGCATAAAAATGCTTGTTAACAAATCCTATGCACTTAACAGTAAGAGCAATAAGTTACACTTGGTTGATTTTTGTTCCTGATTGATAATTGTTGGGGATTTAAATATCCTTCCTTTTGGTATGCAAAAAGTTTTGTAGCTATTATAGCTATGAATTAAACCAGCTGATCAAAAGTAAATGATTAATAAAACTATCAATTAATTTGCTGATTTTAATGCACGGTAGCTAGCGCTAGAATTTTAGTCATGACAGACTCAGTCACTTCTGTAAGTGGGTTAAGGATGAGATTAGAAATAGATATAATCTCCTTGGATGTCTTATTTTTAATATTTGCTTGTGTTTCCATGGCTCAGAATCTGAGTTCGCAGAAAGTACCTCTCCTTCAGGTCCCATCTCCTGTATACATCCATGCTCTACTTTTGGTCTTAAAAGTTCGTTTTTTGATCTATCTCTGGACCTAAGACATTGTGTTTTAATCAAAGGAACTGTAATGCTTGTGTTGCACCCTCTTTGCAGCTAATCTGGATCATGACGTTCATCTTTGCTGTTGTGCTAGGACTTGGGTTAGGTCTGGCAGCGAGTGTGGCATTCCAGCTATTGACCATCGTGTTCAGGACCCAATTGTGAGTGTTTACCCTCTGCCTCCTGACAGACTCTGATTTGTACAAGTCCGAGGAGAAAACAAAAATTGTCACTCATTTAGGGGAAAGTAGGTTAGTGGATAGGGATTGCCTATCTATCAAAATTGGCCAGCATGTTCTCCCTCAGGTTGTTCACCTCAAAGTCTAATGGGACATAGAATGGCCCAGTCTGGAGGTTCAGTCTAAGTCTCACTGGCTATTGGGCTGCTCATGGCTTTGACACCAATTCAAAGAAGTCTGTGTCTACTTATTCAAGTATAAACTGGAAGCAGGTGTTTTCTAGGCAGCTTTAGTGTCTTTGTCTTAGATTTGTTCAACATGCACATTACTGAGAAGACTGTGAAGTTCTTCATCTAATGTTGGGTTGTTAAATTGTACCCCCACTTAAAAACAAGGAACTGTCCTAAAATTCAATAAAACTACTCAGAAATATTGATTCTAAACATCCATCCAATCCAAGCATATTTTTTGATTCTTATATTTCTGCCATATGATATGACCGTTACATGTCACTCAACCTTTTGAATCACATGGTATAACAGAAATATGGCTAGCTGGGGTTCTAAAAGGAATATTATAATAGAAGGTAATTCTTGGCTGATGCAATACATCATTTGATGGAACATCAAAATGTTCTTGCATCCTTTTATTCATTCATATTTCCTTTCATTTCTTGGGGGTACATTAAACACAGAGACAGACTAAGTGGTGATAGGCAAGTTATTTCTCCAAGGCCTCATTGTACAACCAGGCAATCATATCTGTTTTACCTCACTGAATTACTGTGATACTCAGAATAACATGGCAAAGACATATGGAAATACTTTGTAAACTGAAATGTGGTAGATGGGAGGCATTATTCCAGGAACTGCAGGAAGATAAGTAAAACAAGGTGTCTGCCCTCCAGGGTCTCTGATCACATGATGAGTTCCCAGCCTTTTAAATTTTGAAAAAGGGAGTGGGGAGTCGGAAAAAAATTTGAAAAAGGAGTCTGCTTTGATATGTTAAGAGAAAAAAAATCAATGGTAACCATATAGGCCTAACAACTATGCATAAATTACTCATTCAACATTGATTTTTCCCTGCAGTCCAAAATGCAGCTCGCTGGCTAAGATTGGAAGGACCAACATCTATAAGAATAAAAAAGATTACCCTGAGGTAAGAAATACCCTTTTTTACTTTAATTGCTAAATGATATTAATATGGAGTGGACACCAACTAATGTAAGTTCTTTGCCTTACAGATTTATGAGCCGGAAGGAGTGAAAATTTTCAGATGCCCATCTCCTATCTATTTTGCAAACATTAATTTCTTTAAGCAGAAACTTATTGATGCTGTAAGGTTTGGGGTTATTCAGTTTTTGTTTTTACTATCACCAAATATCTGGGAATGAATTGTTTGTTCCTTATTGAGGGGATCCCTGATTTCACATACATTTAAGTGGGTTGTATTAGTGTCTTGTTGTCCTATGCCCCAGAACAGATGAAACTCTCACAACAGATGAAACTCTTATAGGCAGCCCTTGATATCGTGAGAAATAAGAATCTTTGGACAAGGTCCAATACAAAGTCATATTTTATTTATTCCTGTTATAAAGTAAAATGACTTACCGCTGTTTGTTTTCAGTAGATATTATTCCATGAATTCTATGGATACCAAACTCAGGCACAAGGGAATATTTAATATTTAATTTCATTATTGAATGAGATTCAGGATATCAGATGAATATTTATAATATGATGACAGGTAAATACAATGTCAATGAATATTTAAAGCTAAAGAACAATTAAGTGTCCCTGGTGGACTGGCGAGATGGCAAAGAGGCAGTCTTTAAGGTTAAAAAGCAAAAGTTCAAACAAACAAACAAAAGTTCAGCACTTACTTTTGCTGGTCTACTCTTATAGAGAGCTTCTGCCTTAGGCCCTATTTTTATTAGGTTGATAGTCATCAAAAATTTTTACCCAAATACTATCCTTCTTTACAAATATTGGGTCACAGTATATAAGGTCACCCCCAGATTTAGTACTAAATCGTAAAACAAAATCATATAAATAGATGCTATTAAATATAATCATATAAAGCCAGGCAAGGTGGCTTGTGCCTGTAATCTTCAGCCTATGGAGCAGTTGGGGCTAGAGATCGCGGTTCGAGTCCCACTCAGGACAACATAGCAAGACCTACTCCCAAAAATAGCTGGGTGTGGTGGCACACGCCTGTAATCCCAGCTACCTGGGAAGCTGAGGCTGGGGATTGTTTGAGTCTGTGGTACCATGGGCAACGGGAGCCAGTGGTTCCACGGGCAAAAATAGCGAGATCTAGTCTCAAATATATATATATATATATAAAATCATATAAATTTTAATAGGATAAAAATTACAGAAGAGCAGAATACTAGTTATGTATGTCACTTCTATTCAACAAACTCAATAGTATTTAGACCTATTCATGGAGACCATAGGCATTAGCCTTAAACAACACAGGGTTCTCAAATGTCGAAACTGCATACAGGCTAAGCAGTTCACAGGGCTGACACAATAGTGCTTAAGCCACTTTACAAAATATGTTACAAATACTTCATTATGTGCCCCAGACCCTCATACCAAACCACTTAGAGTTGTTGGAATTATGTTCTATACGTAGCAGAACATTCAGTATGCTTGTGACACAGCAATGGGTTTTTCAGGTTGGCTTTAGTCCACTTCGAGTTCTACGCAAGCGCAACAAAGCTTTGAAGAAAATTCGAAAGCTGCAGAAGAAAGGCCTGCTACAATTGACACCAGTAAGTACCACATTTCTGTGTATTATAACACAGAACCCAGGATTTTTATAAAGAAAAAGCTTAGTAAAATGTAACTCAGGTATTGTTTATATGGCATTCCAAGTGAAATGCCATACAAACAACATACCTGTTACTGTCCTTAACTTCAGTCTTGTTTATCTTGGTCAGAATAATCATTGTTATTAACTTCTCTTGCAGAAAGGATTTATATGTACTGTGAATGGCTATAAAGATTCTGATGATGAGCTGGACAATAATCAGATAGAAGAGCTGGATCAGCCAATCAACACCGCAGACCTACCTTTCCAGATAGACTGGAATGCTGACCTTCCTCTCAACATAGAGGTCCCTAAAATCAGCCTGCATAGCCTTATTCTTGACTTTTCAGCAGTGTCATTTCTTGATGTTTCATCAATGAGAGGGCTCAAAACGGTAATTTCTTTTTTCTTAATGAGAACACCAATCAGTGATTAAAGGCAAAACAAAATGCATTTGTGGAAGGATGTGCCTTTAGATAACATCCACTTAAGTAGAAGTAAATTATAATCTTAGACTATTCCTTAGAGAAGGTGGGTTGTGTTTGTGAACTCTTCAGAAGTGCATTTCCCATTTTTTGAAGGTAACAAAACCTACATATCCAATGTTTGCAGAACCTGCCAGTAGACAGCTATGCCCACACTCCTGTCAAACATCAACTTGCCAGGGTTTTTGATGTATGTAGACATTGCATCTAAACTGTTCTGAAATCAGAAATTTCAAAAGGCCTTAGGAAAAAGTGAAATGGTAGATTATAAGCCATGGAATTTCATTTGGTTATTTAATAATATTTCTCAATAAAAGCACATATATGAGAAAATACATGTCCCACGAGAATTTAAAACAGGACTCAGTCTTGTTTCAATCTGTCTTCTTTCCACAGTTATGATAACTGTTTCCATAGTAATAGTAGCTTCTATGAGAACAGATGTAAATAAAATATAAGCCATTCCACATTCCCCCCCTTGACTTGTTTTTTCACAGAAATCTGCCTACATAAAAACTAAGATAACATCTATAGCCGGGCACGGTGGCTCGTGCCTGTAAGCTTCAGTCTATGAAGCGGCTAAGGCTAGCCATGATGGTTTGAATCCCGCTTGGGGCAACACAGCAAGACCTAGTCCCAAAAAATAGCTGGGCATGGTGGCATGTGCCTGTAATCCCAGCTACCTGGGAAGTTGAGGCTGGAGATTGCTTGAGTCCGGGGTACCCCGGGCAACATGAGCCTGCGGTTCCATGGGCAAAAATAGCGAGACCTAGTCTCAAAACAAAACAAAACAAAACAAAACAAAAACTAAGATAACATCTATTAAGTATAAGTGAAGAGTGTACAAAACTAAAAAATAAGATTGACTTTATTTCCTTCAAGTTTATCTTTAAAAAAATTTAGCATCACATAACTTTCAATACTGTTTGACTTTTGTTTTTTTTTTGGCTTTGGGGGGAAATAAATGCAACACATGAAAATATACTTTTTTTGATACTAGGAGTACATTGAAAAAAACTGGATCTTTATGTTTTTTAGAACTCTAATTCTTAGTTCAATGAGTAGTGAAGTGTCTAAAAAAATTTGTTAATGATAATAATATTATTAGTCACTTAATTGTCAACCATGAAAGCTACTTTTCTTAACACTTTGACCTTACTCATATCATTACTGGGATTTGTTCTTCATTCTTTTTTTTTTTCCCCCATAACCCCTCCTTTTTTTTTTTTTTTTTTTTTTTTAAGCAGAGGGATTTGTTCTGAGCTTGGAGACCAGATAAATGGATAGCAATTCATTACTATTAGAAATACCTCATCACTATGGACAAGAATAACTTATGAAGCATAATTTTTTTCTTTTATGTAGATAGAGAGTTCTAGTCAGGATCGTCCCATAAAAGATACTGTTTTAATATTAAACCAGTGTTCATCTTGTGAGTTGAGGCAGAACTTTTTCCCATCATACTTCCCAAAAGAATGATCCTTTTTAACTTCTTACTGATGAGAGAGTGCTTTTCTTTAGATTCATCTTTTCTGTCAATCTTGCTTTTAAATTTAGGGTAATGTTATGTGTATTATTATAGTAATATTTCTTTTCAAATGTAAAGGTCCCAAAGGCCTTATATCACCCATAAGGTGTAATTATGATGGCTTTGTTTACATACCTGACAAGTGAAACTGTCCCCTAAGAAAGATGTATTTTCTTTTTAATAGATTTTGCAAGAATTTATCAGGATCAATGTAGATGTGTATATTGTTGGAACTGATGGTAAGTTGTTTTATCTGTATTTTTATGTTCAGACTATTACTTTGGGTCCACTGCCAACTCTAAATCAAGACAGCCTATGCAAAGAACATATTTATTATGATCACCAAAAAGGAATCTAATTTGTATTTGAGTCAGTAAACATCCCATGGGTATATTATCTTTATATTTAAGTTGTATCAATATGTAATTCGATCAGTTTTAAATTGGATTCCATGTTTAACTAGGCAACAAAAGAGTGATTATGTAATCGTTTTACTCTAATTTTTCTGAAAAGTAGGCTTGCTTTTTCCCTTGCCTCTTTTGATTCCTTAGCCCATAACAACCGAGTTTTGCCTTCATCTTGCTGAGGAAGTTGCCTGTGTCAAGGTCATCTGTGATGTCCTTTTTCAACAACAAACTGCCTTCCCCCTTCCTTGTTCTCACTTTCACTCTTTTCCTCTGCCCCTGCCCCCACCCCAAACCCATACTTTTTCCCTTTTATGTCTATTGAGGTAACTCTGCTATACAACACTTTATATCTTTTAGAGATACAGGTTCACCTTCAGATGTATGTTACCACACCATGCCCACCACCAAAGGCCCCATAATCCTTTACCATAGTCCACTGGACTCCCTCTCCCTTTCTTCCTCATCCCCTAGTTTTCCCTCTGGTGGTCTCAACTCTAAAGTCCGATTTCTAGGATTTGTTTTGGTTTTGTCTGTTCCTTTCCTTTGATTCTTTATAGTCCATAGATGAGTGAAATCGAGTATTTGTGCAAACCTATTCTTATGATTCAGTCCCTTGGCGCCTAGCAGGTCCTTGATGATTCCCACTTCTTGACAACTGATCTTCCTCAAGCTTCAGCCCTAAACCCTTTAGCTCTAATTTCATGAGCTTTTCTAGTCAATCTTCTACATGCTTATGACTTCAAGTACATCCACACCAATCTCCAAACTATGCCTCCAGACCTTTCTTTTGAGGTGCAGACCCATTTACTCAACTATCCAGCGAAATCCCAAGCTCTTCAGATGTACATGTTCAAAATTAAATTACCATCCCTCCCCAAACTCCTCTTCCCTTCCTCTCTCAATCACTGTACCAACATTTACCCACTTGCCCCAAGTAGAAACCCTAGTCATCTTTAATTTCTCCCTTTCCCTCTATATTCAGTGAGGCATCAAGACCTAAAAGTATTTCCTTTTGTATCAGCCTGTTCCTCCCCATTTCTACAACCTAATTCAGACCTTTATCATTTCTCATCTTGGCCCTTGGGAAGAACTTCCCATCTAGCATCCTTGTCCATCCTAGTATGTTCTCCCACCCATATTCAGAAGAGAAAACTCCTTTAGAGTTTACTCAATTAACTGTGAGACAGACCTGCTTCCCCAGGCAGAGCACCGTGGTCTTCAGACTGCTTGCATCTGCAGAACACACGCATCTTGTGTTATTCTTCACTGTTGTTTGTATCCCTACTACAGTCCTCCAAGGAACTTACTGATCTTATTTGCCTTTTTATTCCCTATCTCTTACCAAATTCCCAGGACATGGAAGATGTTCCTCAAGGCCCACAGAACATTTACTATTTATCTTGGGTGCTGAGGGAGACAGCACTGAATAAGACAAACTTCTGCACTCATGGGACTTATAGGCTAATGGGAAAGTCACATGATGAGCAAATATATATTCATAAAATGAGACTCATCCATGTAATGAGAAGTGCTGTGAAGAAAAGGACAGAGTTCAAAGACAGCTTTATTAGGCAGGCAGGATGGCCAGTAGTTTGACAGCTGAGCAGAGACGGGAATAAAATAAGAGAATCAACCTTGACAGTATCTTGGAGAAAACATTTAGGGACAGTCACAAGTATACAGGGAGAGGGAGACATGAAATAAGCATCTTTAATTTTCCCTCTGCTGACTACAACCCTATAGTCTGCAGACATCCCATAGTGTCCAGGTTTCCTTCCAATTAAAAATAGCTTCTTGATCTCAGTAAGCCTTTAATCTACTCAACAATTTTACTCCTCCACCATACCAGACCTTTTTGAAGGTGTCATTTGCTATGCTGCCTGTTGTCCCTCTTAATTAAAGACAATCATCTTCCTTTACATTACATGCCACCCACTTCTATCCCAGAATCTGGCCCCACAGTGGCCTCAGTGACTGAGAGTTTCTGCCGATTGTAAACAGACCTTCCCACATCCACATTTTCCTGCCTTCTATTCCTTCATCTTTCTACAAATCCTAGATATTCTTTTAACTAGTACCTGTCGGGTCAAATTTTTCTCAAATTCCTATGAAGAAAATTATCTCTACTCTGCATTCCCTGAATTTTCATAGCACATAATCTGCACCTCCTCTTCATGCAACAAAATATATGGTTCTACTATGTGTTAGGCATTATTTCTAAAACTAAGAAAATATTACCCTTGTTATTCTTGCTATTCTTTAATACTTTCATTTCTATAATTGTATATTTTCTATTTTCCTTGAGGTCAAGATCACACCTAATGAACCCTTTGATTCTTCATATTACCTAGTCAGGGCTTTGCATGCTTTGTTCAGCATGGGGTAAAATTTATTGAATGATCTGTGCAAACAAGTGTAGGTTAGTAATTTCAAGAGTAAGATTCCCCAAAGACAGACTGGAGAGGAAGTATGTGGTGGGGTGCCAAGGAAGAAATTTTCTGATGGAACTCAGCAACTTTGGGGAAATGAACTACAGAAAGAAACTGGGAAATGAAAGGCCTGGAGACTGAAAATCAGAGCCTATCACTGACCAAGGAGCATCTGTTCTATTTTGGCAGAATCCCAATTTTTAATACTAAGCTTAATGCTTTAATCATTAAGGAGGGAGAGTAATTCACTAGCTTCTTGCCTTAAAGACTGGACTGATTTTCTTCTAGGAACTACTAAAGTTTCTCATTTGAACCTTTTCCTTTTTTTGTTAAACATGAGATTATATATTTTTATTAAAAAGATATTTACTTCTAGAAGATGCTATACTAACAAGGCACTTGTTTTGTACATTGCAAGCTACAGATATTTAATGAGCTATCCATGAAATGCACATTTGCAAATGGATTACCAGCTTCAAGGAGAAACCAAAGGCTATGAAGTTTTCTTCCTTCCTAAGTGTTTTTCCCTCTCTCTGCAGATGACTTCATTGAAAAGCTTGTACGGTGTGAATTTTTTGATGATGAAGTCAAGGACTCAATATTTTTCTTAACAATCCATGATGCTGTTTTGCATATATTGATAAAGAAGGATTACAGTACTTCAAAGTTTAATTCCAGTCAGGTACCAATTCTTGAATAACCTTTTACATTTATATAACCATCTGCTCTTCTCAAATTTCCTTTATTTTCCAACATAGGAAATTACTCTTCGTAATCCACAATTTCATCCTGTTTTTCTCAGGAAAAAGAAAAAAATACTGATTTTACCATAAATACAAATGGAGGATTACGTAATCGGGAATGTCAGGTAAGAGTCTTCAATGAGTTTATCTTTATCCAGACACCATAACAAAAATCTTAAAATGAGTCCTCTTCCAGCATGTTGCATAAAAGTCCTTGAAAACTGAAGCAAGGTCAAAGTCTCAGAGACTCAGGGAGAATAAACTCAGACTGACACAAGAGGATGGAGAACAGTCATAGTAAATCTCTATTAATGTGATACTGAGCACATATAGAGAGAATATTTTGTTTTTAAAGTTCTTACGTAAAATACTGCATTCAGTTATAATAACCCACATGGCAAAGAATGTATTGCTGTTTCCACTTATAGATGAATTAGTGATGTAGCTGAAGCGTTCATACATACTTCCTAACTCCAGCTCCATGCCTACCTAGCCTAGCAATGAAAGTGAAATTCCTTTTCCTCCTTTCTGGAAAGAGTTGCTAAGTCATCATTTAATTGGTTGGTTCCACTTCAGAACATTCATTTCTAGAATATCCAGTGCATTAGAGAAAAGCAGAATCACAAATCAAATGCAGTATCTGCTGCAGGCCAGGTACATGATTGGTGCATTACATTCAATATCTTAATATTTGCAATACACAAAGATGCCTTTATTTCCAAAATGAAGAAATTAGGAAAGGTTCAGAGAGCTTAATTAATTTGCTTACAGTCACAGACCAAAGTGACAGCAACAGGATTTGAAGATCTGTTCTATATCCTAGGCTGTACCCCACTCCCTTTGCCTTACTGGCTCTATCCTTTGGTGAAAGACCAACTGAGGGTCCTGAGAAAGAATCTAATGACTGCTTTCAGTGGCCAATGACATTTCTCTTAGTTGAAGAAAGGTCAGAGAAGAATAGCAAAACAGAATTTAGATTAGAAATTAAGAAATATATAGGATAAGATAACCCTAGACCATTATTAAGAGTTATGTCAGACAGGAAAAGATTAAGAAAAATTCAGTAACTTCAAAGTTCAAAATTAAAACTTCAAAGTTCAAAAACTTCTATTAAAACTTCAAACTATTAAAACTTCTATTAAAACAGACCTGAGATGAAAGGAGAGCCTAGAAGAGGAGCACTGTGATTCTCTTTCCCAGGGGTGATCTCCAGAGAAACCAAGTCTGGTACCTTGCCCAAGTTCCCTGTTAGGAAAGCCTTACCAGATACCTTTTAGATTTGTCACCAAACTTTGGATTCAGAATTGTCATCAAACTTTAAAAGCTGTAGAATATAAGTTAAACTTGATATATAATCAAAACTTTAGAACCAACTAACAAAAAAGTAGTCAGGGCCATCTACTACTTCATCTACTACATCATAAAAACAAAAACAAAACAAAACAAACAAAAAAAACCCAGACATTTAAAGCTCCTTGCATGACTTAAGGAAGACAAACCAGCAGTCCTAGAGAGACTACCAGTGGTGATTCAGGTACGGTACATGGGGAATGTGTCTGGCCAGCAGACGTAGCCTGGTGGAGTATGGCCCTGAAACATACATAAAGTCATATATTGCTACATACAACACATTGTACTGTTATTTCAAGTTAGTCCTTTAAATGACACACTTATATTAGTAATGTGGCACCACAGGGCTGGCTCTTTGTTAAGCAAGTAACAATGGGGGTATTTAATAACTGAAAAGTGAAGACAAAGAACATGATGAGGAGGCTGGTAAATTCTAATTTCTAATTTTAATCAGATTGATTCTTTGTAAGTCTATGATTATTAAAAGGGATGGAAACTAGGCAATAAAACAAGAACTTTCTATTTTCTTTCAGGTACCAGTTGAAACCAAATTCTAATCAAGTATCATTCAAAGGGATCCTCATCTGACTGTCACATAGCGAACAACTTCATAGCCAGTTATCGATAAGTTCATACATTGTATGAAGAATATTTTTATTTGACAGAATTATGTTTCAAACTTTGGAACGGGATTGTTCTAGCGTGGTATATTTTTCACATATCTAGTATAAAATTATGTAAATACTCTTTAATTTTTTACCTTGTAGATTTATCAAGTGTTTGTATGTATTTTTTTTTAGCACTGACAGACTTCCATCCAAGTCACTACCTTCATGTGTTTCACAGTATATTTACACCACTGCCTTCAATCTCATAATTTATACAGTTCATACTAATATATCCCTATTTAAAAAAATTTAATTTTACAGTGAATGTGTCTTGTTTTGCTAAATTTTTTGTTAGCTCTCCAAAACATGCTTTCTGTAGGTCTGGCTGAAATCTGGCTACGTGAAACTGCCCTCACCATCTTTCTGCAGGAAGGCTTCTTTGCCCCTATTTTATTACCCATATTACCACTCTACTTTTTAAAGCATCTAATCTACTATCCACATTCAAACATAGTCCTACTAATACCTTATTTGTAACTGACCAACTTTGGCGGCAAATCCTAATTTTTTCCACCCCAGCTAACAGAAAATATAAAATTAAAAAACAAGTAGAAAAATCAAGAGAAAATATGATGGGTAGCTGACTTTTCCTGATCTTCCTGAAAGAAAAGCTGGTAGAGAAAGTCCTTTCTTCGCTGCTGGTCATTATCTGTCCCTCATAGGGCACAATAACAGCTCTAGAGCTCAACTTAGCTGGAGAATGAGATTTGGCAAACCTACTTTTCTTATCCATTGGTACTATTCTCGGTACAAATTTCTACTTATTTAATGAAAGTTAAAATTTAATAGAAAAATTCATTGCTTTCCATTAAATATCAAACCACTTTGTCATGGGGAAAGTTGGTTACCTTAGATCTCACTCTGAGCATTAATTATTGAAGTTCCTTTTCATTCTTTATTACTACAGGGTCTTTACTGAGGACGCTTGTCTCCTGAATTTATCAAGCAATTATAGAAAGATAAAACAAAGTGTTACTTACATGGCTACTCTTAACTAAAATTAAAAGATAGCTTATCAGTATTCTATAGAAATGTTCCTTTAAACATCTGGGGACATAAACCCTTTACAAAGTCCTATGTATATACCCATATGTAGTGTATCTGATCATTTTAACTAAAAGTAAATACTCCCTACTGGCAAAAAAAAGTGTTTATGTTGGCATAAAATACAGAAAATTCTCAAAAACAACAACAACAAAAAAGCCCTATGGAATCTGTACACTTGATGGAATTTAGAGGAAATAAACACCTATGACATATACATTTATATGTGATGCTGTCAATCTCAGTTTAAAATGCTGCCTTTAAGAAGGGCAAAGTAGCCAGGCATAGTGGTACACGCCTGTAGTCCAAGTGCTGGGAGGCAAGAGGCTTGGGATCGCTTGAATTCTTGGGTTCTAATAAAAATAAACAAAAAGGGCAAAAACAAGTTGAAAATTACAATTTAGTTGATTACTTGACTTAGGAGTGGGGCAAAAGCCATGTAAGGCATTATCACAGAAGCCTGTATCTCCCTCCCCACTCTTCTTGCCAACCAAAATTACATAAGCTGGGCACGGTGGCTCATGCCTGTAAGCTTCAGCCTATGAAGCAGCTGGGGCTAGCCATAACGATTCAAGTCCCGCTTGGGGCAAAAACAGGGAGACCTAGTCCCAAAAAATAGCTGGGCATGGTGGCGTGCGCCTGTAATCCCTGGGAAGCTGAGGCTGGGGATTACTTGAGTCCATGGTACCCCGGGCAACGTGAGCCTGTGGTTTCACAGACAAAAATAGCGAGACTTAGTCTCAAAAAAAAATATATATATATTTCATAGTGTAGAATCAAGCACTCCAATTACTGTGCTTCCATCACAGTTCACCCACCCTTGTCCGTAAATGTTTTTCCCCTTAGGATTTTCATTTGGATATGCTTTGGGTAAAAGGCTGAGTTATCTATTTGCCTAGATTGGAGCTGAATATTGAGTAAAAAAAAAATTGATCCTTCATTAAACTAGCCAGAGCAAGAACTAAAGGAGAGAGGATACCTGTTGGTGCAGCTGAGGGAGAATGATTTGTGAAGACACACTGCTAAAATTAAGAGGGAAGCTAATCTATGTCCAGCTGCTAATCTTTAAAATCATTTTCTAATAGTTATTAAGCATTTGACATATATTCTTGTCAACGCAGTAACTCACTACTTACAAAATACAAATGCAATGGTCTAAATTCAAGTTTGATTTTATGTTGCATAAACAAGATTAGAGAATGGAAATATTTAATTCACCATCTGTCATCTTCATCCGGACACTTACATGTCAAAACTGATCTACTGATGTCCCCCAAGTTTGTTCTATTAGCATCTTTGTCCCCTCAGTTAACGATAACTGCACCCTTCTACTGAATCAAGCTGAACAATCTGTAATGGAACTCTGTATTGAGTCTACCTTTAAAACAAATCTTGTATGGATAGATTTTATCTCAAAATAGCCCACACAAGGTACTGTTTCCCCCCATTTTTTAGAAAAGCAAAATAAATGAAGGTTTCAAAGAAGATAATTAGTTTAAATTATACAGTTGCAGATAGTAGAGCCAGAATCGGTCTAAACAGTCCAACTCCACAGCTCAGGCTTAGTCACTAGGAAAATACCCTCCCCAATAAACTAAAATTTGTCTTAAAAAACTGACCTATCCCATGCCAGGACTAAACTCAGAAAAAATATAGGTACATTCTACAGATTTGTTCTGACCAATAATTTAGCCTTGTACAAGTAGAAGTATCCAGAAAAGTCACTAGGAACATAATGTTCAAAATTAAACTATTTCTCACTCATTCTGGGTATGTATCTATTTTGGTAATACATTTTTAAACATAATTATTTTTCCTGGTTACTACCCTTTGGAAAAAAAAACTGTAAGAATGTTTTTGGGCCTATCAATTTTTGTTATTATATACTCTTGGCTAGCATACAATGGATACTTTTTATGTGTGTTCTGTGTGTATATTTACATTTTTATGTCAAATATATACACTTCCACAAGTCACCCCCTATTTGATCCCTATAATCTACAACTCTTGTGTAAAATATTAAAGCCACCTCTGATTGGTCTTTTTTCAACACACACCCCAAAGTCTTTTTAAAAAGAGCCAGATTATTCCCCTTCTTTGCTCAGGGCCATGAGCTCTCAAGCCATAGAAAAGTCAGACTTTATGAAGATCTGAAACTTGTGATCACTCCCATATTAGCTCTGACCTCCCCTTAGTACTGATCTCACTCATACCACCCATGTTCTTGCTGTTCCTCAAATATGCCAGGTACCATGCTACTTTAAAATCTATGCAAACTGTGTTCTCTACCTAGACGTTTTACCCTGTTATCTACAAGGTTAGAATTCACCTACAAGCAAACACTTGCTCAAATGTCATCTTTCAGTTTCACCTTAATCACTGTTTAAATTCCAAACCTATTCACCTGACTATTCCACAGGATCTTACACACTTCCAACATGCAATAAAAATTGATGAAATATATTAATCTGTATATATAGGTTTGTGCATTCCTCATGCTTAATGGTACTTAGCATACAAATACCTGAACAAATAAACAAATCTTTATATCCCACAGAATAGGTGCTCAGTATATATTTATTGAGTATACGTCATGAAGTACATTGGATTAGAGTGTTTAACTGGAGCCTGTTTAACATGAGCCTATTTAGTTGTCAGCTCTGGAACTTGAATGAATGGACGGATAGGCACACCAAAGTTATGAGTATTCATTTCTGGGAGAAAACTATTAATTGCAGTAGTGGTCAAGGTGATCTTTATTTTTAACATTTTTTCCCCCAAAAGATTGTGTAGTTGAAATGAGTACAAAATCTGATTTTGAAAGTAACAGGAAGAATAAAAAGGAACAAGATTTTTCAACCTGTAGAAATGTAAAGGGAGAACAATTTAAAGGCAGGTTAATAAAAACAGAACTTAACACTACTTGAAATTTGATCCTTACAACTCTTCAAGAGTACAAGTCCATTAATTCTTCGGTCACAGCATACATTAACATGTCAAAATACTAGATTTTTTAAAAACTGAACGGCCTTGCCGAAGTGTGAGGTAAATCCATGACCTATCATTGTTCATGTCAAGTCTGTGATTCTGTAATGTCTAAGAGTCATAATTCTTAAGGGTAGGGGATGAAAAAAAAAAAAATGTTCTTGTAACATTTTCCCCTTAATGATGGAAAGTTGAAGGAGCATGAACCAAAACAATGTTAGAAAACGCAAATGATTTTTAGTAATGCCACTACCAAAAAATCTAACTGGTTTACTTTCTCCCCCCTTTAAGTCTATTATTTCAAATACTGCATAGTTTGCATTTATGTTGTAATAAGTAAATTTTGCTTGGTTTCAGTGAAGAAAAATTCATTTCAGTAAGAAAATGGTATGTTTCAGAATGTATATGTCAAACTTCAATTAACATCAACATACCAACTTAATAGCTAATCATTAGAAAAGTATACTTTCTCTTTAGGTTTTTCCCATGTACTTTTAAGACTTCCTCCCCTCCCCCTATATATATATATATGTATATATGTATGTGTGTATATATATATACATATATATACATATATATATACATATATATATATATGAAATGTAGAATAGGGCTCTTATCTAAAATGATTAAAGATCCTCTTCCAGCATGTTAGAACAAAACCTAAAGCAGCTCTGTGTAATTCATCCAGTAGTCACTTATGGGTTTAAAAATATGTTGAAATCTTTTCTATTTATATTTCAGTGGTATCTAGTTATTTACATAATTTTTTTGAGCAAGTGATTTTTACAGGGCAAAATGTATAGTTTATGATCTTTACAACTGTTATTTCCCCAAATACAGCATTAAACTCTGAACAAGCATGCCACTAAAAGTTATTAACATTCAACTGCCTTTAATCTCAAAGAAAAAAGCCTAATTTTACTGTAAAAGATATGTCAACATAAACATGGAAATTCTGCATTCTTATGAGTAATGATTAGGTAAAAATTCACCTAGGCAAACAAAATAGTATTTATGCTTCCATTTTATTGTTTTTAAGAATTAAACTGCCACCTCAGTAGTCTTAAGAGCAATATAATGAAACATACATACATTTAGACTTATGTCCATCATAGCTTCAAAGGCTTCCCTGAAATAAGGCTGGGGATTCACATATTTTTCTTAAGGAAAGGAACACTAACAGTAATTTTATTACTCTTCTACCCACCCACCCTCATTCAACCACCACCTGGATGAATTCAAGTCTAACACCATTTAAAAGTTTTGTCTGCTACAACACATTCATCTGATCTGCCTCCCTGCATAACATATATTTCTTACACCTAACTGGAAATAATCATTTTTTGTAAGTCTAAAAATTCTCTTAACATGTTAGAATTTCATCATGATACTAATTTCTTTGTCCAATACATAGGCTAAGTGGTTTCATACCACGTTCAACTCTAGTGAATTTCAATAAAAATAGAAGAGCTCTTCATAGTCAAAAAGCTCTAGAATGAATTTGGCTATTTTCTTATTATATGAAACAAAGAATGGTACTGAATTTTCAACAGCAATATTTTAGTATCTCCCCAAAAAGGAGCATGAAAGGGAATCAAGTCTGTACCAGTCCAAGTACCTACAGTAAGATGATAGAAGCACTCACCACCAATATTCCACACTATTTCACTTCCATGCTTCTAATAACAAGAATTTCTCACTAGAAACATTGCATTAACACTGGACTCTCAAACTGCTGCGTGTGAAAAAAATTACTTAACTTAAAAATAGCATGTTAGTTATTTTCAGCGAGTCAAGACTGAAATGGCCATTTATATTGTTTTTAACTTCAGTTCTAAGGTCATAGATGATTTTGTCTCAGTATCAAAGATGAGAAATTTTTTGCCTGTACCTGACAGAATTGTAAATTAGCAATCAGTTCACCCTTTGTCAAAAAGAAATGTTCTAAATTTACACTACAAACTATTTAATGGTATTTGCATACTACACATTTCATGTTTATATTATGCACCATTTCAGAGGGGAGGAAATACTTCACAGGGGTTTATTTCAAAGGATATATTATCCTAAGAATGATTTATACATATGAATTCTGTATAAACTGTAAGTGGTCATCTTAGCTGGACTATAACAAGCCCCTATAATGCAAAAACTGACTCCAAAGGCACCTTATATAACATTGAAATTCACAATTTAGTTCATTACTTTCCTCCAGTACAAAATCATCTGGTAGTTTTCACTGTAGACTCCAAGCTAAAATATTCCAAGTTTTAGACTGTTTAACCAATAAAAATAGGAAATAATTTTTTTATATTTCAAGTTAGAGAGAAAAAAAAAAAAACTATCACACAGTAATGAAACCTGAGCAATGCAAGTTTGTGATTACAAGAATGTCCTTCATTGATACAGTATTTAAGTCTTCCATGGCATTTAAATTAAGAGTTTAAACCCAATAAACAAGAACCCACTTAAATACAGGATCAAACTCTACCATGAAATGTAGAATTATATAAAGCCTAGTCAGCCCTAGATGTTTAGATTAAGACAATGAGCAGAGTAGAACACACTTCATCTAAATAACACCATTTAAACAGTTCTATAAAACAATGTTACCCAAGAATGAGTGTGGTGCATCACATGATTCCAACTATTCAGTAAAAAAAGCATTAGTGAGGAACAGCATCCCTCAACAGCATGGAGCATGTAGAGTTGATTACTTTGGCCATATTTTTCTAAATAATTAGTAATGCCTTTTAAGATTATAAACATAAATAAGTCTTAGTACTGGAATTCCAATGTATTTTGGTGCTCCTGAGGTTGCCTAAAAATGAAAAGGCATCCACGTGAAGTGCATTATATACCTCAAAATTTCAGTGCCTAAAATGTGAAATAATTCTTTACCATTTAACAGTCTGCCTTACAGTAAAATCTTGTAGATTTTTAACTTTTAGGGATTTTATTGTAACTTTGGGAAATTAGTGGTAAAACATATAGTTTTAAAAAACAGTATGTGTCTGCACTTATATTCACATAAAAATAGCATTTTTACAACCATATTGAAATTTAATCCTTTTACACAGGTTAACAAAATGTATCACAAAAATTAAACATTGGGTCTAACAAAAAGCAGTATTTTGGAAAGTGGAACAATGGAAAATTTTGTTGTTTTTTTTTTTTGTTTTTTTTTTTTTAAACAAATGGTAGCCTCTGGGTCAATTTTACCACACTGGGGGAATAAAGTTGTTAAAATATAACTGTGCTCAACTGAGCCACTTATCTGCACTACAGAATAGTACTTGAAATTAATTTTAAGGTCAAGATTTAAAACCATTTTAAGAGACAAGACCCTAAGTGTTACAGTCACCTCAGTAAGAGGTGCTTCTCCTTCCCAAAGCAGTCAAAGCTTAATTAAAAGATTGACTATGCGTAAGTTTCTTTCCTCACCATATCTTCAGTTCAAAACACTATGATCATTGGTAATACGGTCTATATCTTGTCTGATCTGGATGATGTGGTCCAGGAAGTGGGGTCTGAGAAGGCGGACCCTGCATTCGTGGAGGAGGAGGCGGCCCTCTTGGTGCAGGCCATATACCAGGACTCATTCCCCCTGGTTGTGTAAATGGAGGGCTCAGAGTTCCTTGATCTTCAGTGAACTGGGGCAAAGAGCTAGGATTATAATGGTGAGGAGGGGGTGCAGTTACAGGTGGACCACCATGTTGAGGTGGGGGAGGTCCTGGAGGAGGATGATTCATATAAGGTGGCATCTGGGCAATAATATGTCCAGGGGGAGGGGTTATTGGTGGTGGAGCAGAGGTCATTGGTGGAGGTGGAGCTTGGCTATAAACCAAGTGAGGAGTACCTGCGGCCTGGGGAGGATGTGGCATTGGATGGCTTATTGGTGGTGGAGGAGGTGGGGGTGGTGCATAATGTTGCTGTGGAGGCATAATATGATGAGGGTGCGATACCACTGGTTGACCCTGATATTCAGGATGATGGTGAGCAGGTGCTGGGGCAGGAGGTGGTGGTTCTCTAGCACCTGAATTTGAGTCATCCTGAATAGGGACAGTTATCAAATTGCTGTGTTTTCTTGTTGAAATACGAAAGGTTTCCTGACTGACCGAACGAGGTGGAGGTGGAGCCATGGACAATTCTGCTGGAGGAGCACGAATATCCTCATGTGGCTGATTATAGTGCTCATGTGGCACATGTTGCAAAGGAGGTGGTGGCATCATGATGTGCTGCTTTGGCGGAATATGGCTCAAATGGTGCTTGTCTGGCGGCATTATAAAACGATCAGGGATTTCAGTTGGTGGTGGGGCAATAGGAGGATGAACATTTTCAAGTGAAGCACGGGTAACAGGTTTTCCAGCTCTCATATGGCGGTGGTTGATATGAGCCTGTAAGTCTCTCTGAGACAAGTATGTTCTCTTGCACCCTTGAACAATGCTACACATGAAGAGAGAACCTCGTGTACACTGCTCAATTCGCTGCACAGGATCACTACAGCTAAATTAAAAGGGAGAAAATTTGATTTACTAAGAACAGCCTATAAAAACAATACACTTAATTTCAAAGATATGCTTACCTTTAAATGTTGCTTGTTATGGAAAACATTGTGAAATTCACAATTAAAAGTTATCGTTACTGTATATGAACCTTTATCTTTCCCTCTTTGTGTCCTCTATTAAGCAGCAGCATTTCTACCAATCCCCAAACTCTTAATACAAGAAAAAAAAAATTGAATGTTTTTCAAATATTGCAAAAAATCCCACAAAGGGCAAACTAATATCTGTCACAATCATGCAATTCAAATTTGTACATTAATTGTTGAGCAGTAGCTCCTGAGCAAATAATACTAAGCAGAAGATATTAAGTGGAAGATCTATGAGGGCTACAAAAATAAGGTCATCATAATCACCAGCGCTCATAACACTAAAACAAGATGAAAAGCTTAACTATCAAGAGTCTTTAAAAAAGGGAATCTTTCTGAATTGTCTGGCATATTTACTACTAAAAATATTACACACTCTTACCTTTCTAAATTGTAAGCACTATATTTAAAACTCAACATTTTCTCAATGACTCAAGGCCAAAATTGTAACTATTTTTGATTCATTATATTTTATTACTCTTGTCCTTCCTTAATCTCTTCTGGAAATATTGGAAAGAGGATTGAACAAGGAATCAGAAGTAGAACCTAGTACTGTCTCTATAAGCTTGGAGAAGCAATTTAATCTTTTCTGTATGATTCATCATGTATATTTTTGTACTTATTTTGCCCTATTTAAAGGCAACAGTATTAGATCATTAATTAATAAACACTGTAATTTGTCAACAAGAAGGTGCTATCACTGAGTATGTGACGGTAATTTGACAGTATACTAAATGGTCTGCGATCCTGGTTTTGAGTTGTGTCTATTTTTCCGTACCTGCTCTAAGGCTGGAAATCTTTGTTGATACTAGCAGGTTTCTCTTAGTGACCATTTGACACCTCTCCATTTTCCTTCTAAATGAGAGTAAACTCAGAAATATCTCCATAGTAATGAGACGCGAGGCCCTTAAAAGCATTAAGTGTATATAATATTTACATTAATTTGAGTGGTCAAGGAATTCTTCATGCCCTGATGTGGTCTGTTAACCTAGAACTGTTTTAAAAGAGCTGAGGACCAACAGATAAGGTGCTTGTTGGAAAATTATGTTCTCTTTTAAATCGTAACATTAGAACACTTATATTAATGAGAAAACCTTTTAGTATTCTCTACATGTTTTACTAACATCAAAAATTCTTTTTCTCAAGGAATCATTCAGATTCCTAAAGTGTATACTATACTGGCAAACAAGTGAGTATGAACTTTCAATTTCATAATTTTTCTGAATTATAATTCTAGGAAGGAAATTTTCTTTAAACTCAGAACAGATTTTATAATCTGTTTCTTTAAAGAGCTAATTAAAAATATGCTGTGATAATTAGTTGTTACTAGTATGTCAATAAATCATCCCTTTCTCATATTGCCAATTCCTATGCCATAAAAGGTAATCAATCCTTTCTACTGTCCATATCTTTGTCATAAACCAATACTACAAATCTTGGGACATCCTTAAACACAGGTTATAAGTAATCTTGGAAGCCTACAGTTACATCAAGAAAGTTCCTCTTAAAGCTTTTCTCAAGCTTCTCTAAGGGACTCTACGGTTAAATATTAACCAAGACTTCCAGTTCTTCATTAACCTGTTTGGATCTCTAAGCCATGATGAAATTCAAAGATAGACTCAAGAGCTAAAAACCAGATTTTCAGAGTAATAAAATTTATACAAATACACAAACTTACATAGCACTTACTATATATGCTAGATCACACACAGAGACCCCTACCTCCTTCCCTGCGTTTTTAGAATTAAATGAGCACGCACGCACGCACGCACGCACGCACACACACACTCTCAGAGATGTTATTACTGAATTCTTCTTCAAAACCAATGCAAAACTATCATTTTTCAAGGAACTGTCTGTCAAAAATACTATGAATTGGGTTGTAGTTTTAAAAAAATGATTACTACATGAAATTATATATATATGCATAAAAATATATTTCATATGTAATCTACTACAAAATACAGTTGGGTTGCATTTTAACAAATGATTAGAACTCAATTCTCAAAAATATTACCACTTATTTAGTTTATCTCAATTATATATTCAGTGAAATAAACATTCATCTAATTCTAACAATAACCCAGGGAAGTAGATACTATTATTCACTGTACTTTACAAAAAAACAACCTATGTCACAGCTAAGAAATGAAAGAACATGGTTTGGATCCAGAAAATCTAATTCCAGAGTCTTTGCTCTCAATCACTACACTATACTACCTCCAGTGTCCCATTTGAAAAAAAATAACTTTTTGATTTCTAACACTAATTCGATGATAGCACATATATTTTGTCAAGTAGGTCTTAATGAATTGACTGACACCAGTCTAATGATTAATCTAAGGAGGTAGCTATGGGCTGGGTTCACAAAGAAAAGATTGGCTAATTCCACATGTATGATTATCATGCAGCTAATTTAAATCACTTGACTCCTAAAATAAAATATAAATCATTACATCATGAACTTTATCATTTAAAAATATTATGATCTTACCCTGGACACATCTTATCTCCTTTCTTTTCATGTAAAATAGCACAATCATAGCAAAACACATGCTTGCATGGAATCTATGGAGAGACATATTATAGTTAAGCATACCAGAACAACTTAAAAATATTTCCATAAAAAAGCAACAGTTAAGTAAAATGACCTAGACACAAAAGGCACCTGAGAACAGTTGTTAAACACTTTTTAAATACTAATTTTATAAAAGTAGTTAACCTTTTTCAGATAGAATGTGAAGAAAGCTTTTTGGCCCTTTTCCCAATAAATGTATATAGACACAACTGCTTACACCCTCTGGAGGTATAAACCCTATAAATTTCATTCACACTCCTGACTGGTCAAGATACTAAGGATTACATTCTTTGTATTTTCTATGTTTTAATATGAGTAGCATTTTCCCTGGTAGTCTTAATGAATTTCTAAAAATCTAAATCAGAAGAATACAGTAAAATGATGTCAAAACATTTTAAAACTCATAGCCCACTAGTTTATTTTGTTCTATTATGCAGTTAACAATTCCCACTCTCTACCACCAGAAATATATTATTGAATTCAATTGCTTTTCAAATACAGATATAAAACTATCATTTTTTAAGGAAGGATATGCCAAAAGTACTATAAAAGTACAGTTGGGTTGCAGTTTTTAAAAAATAATCATTTATAAAAAATATTTTAAAATTTCTAAATTTTATCTTCTCATAACAATAATATTTTAATTATACTGTACACTCTGGATGACCTGAAGTTTTCCCCTGTGTTAGTCTAAGAAAGAGCTGAGCATTATGACTCTTAGATTCATAAAGAGTGAGCCAGCTATGGGAATGAGTTCTTCTGGACTGTTGAAGGTTTTATAACAGCTTCTACGGGGTAGCGCTCATGTCTCGAAGCATTCAATATGGTCCTTTGAGAGGTGCTACTGCCCAGCCCCTGGGGATACTAGTAGATCCCCCACAGCAGGCTCAGTGCTTGCCCAGGGGTCCAATACTCACAGTTGACTCTAGGCTTCCCCAATGTCTCCTCCTTCCTCCCAAACTTCTACTTATTTAATTTTTAATCCATTTAAAATTTTATTTTTGTAAGAAACATGAAAAAACTAGAAACTTTCACAAAATTCTTAATTTGTACTTCACGTTCATCAAACTTTCTGAATATCATTTTGAGCAGTTTCCAACATAATGGTATGTTAGCGGATCTAACTGAATTATTTCAATGCATGCAATGAATATAAATTTCCTGTATAAAAACAAATCAAAATTCAAGTCTCAGAAATTCTAAATATCATTTATAATATATAGTATAAATAACTGTTTTTCCTGCTAAATAAAATTTGTCCTTAATTAGAATATCTAAATGTAAACTAACAGATGTAAAGTAGTCCAAAGGAATTACTTTGTTTTCAGAAGTTAGTTTTCTCAATAATTTACAAGTAGTTCAAGAATGTGTGGGAAAATGGTATTAAATTTATACCACCCCAAAATTTCTTACTCATTTAAAAATATCCCAGTATAGTCAATATATAATGAAACTATTTAAATTTCAATATCCTACCTTCACTTCAAATCATACAAATGCAGAAGGTAACTTATACTTACCATTCGTCCATAAATTTTGATGGGCAATCCACATTTGTCACAGAAATGAACTGGTGTATCATCTTTTTCACCTAAGATGTTTATCTGGTAGGATAGAATTAAATTTTTTAAGTATTTCTAAAAATTTTGTTATACAACAAATTGCTTCATATTTTATAAAAACTATTAAAACAATTAGAAATAAACATTTAGCAAATTCCCACATGCTCCACACCATTAGCTATGCCACATGAGCAGTTTGCTTTTCTCACCAACAGCATCAATGGTTATTATTTAACTTTACTGAACACTACACTTCAACTTCTTTTTGGAAATAGGGCATTAATAATTTCTGTGTGTTGAAAGGTATAGCTATAATAAAGGTTCATTCACTTCACTATATATTCTGCATTGTTCAAATAAACTTTATTTTCAGTTATACCTGAAAGTCCCAAAAAAGATGTCCAGGAAATCTTCGCTGATTTCCAAACAGTTCACCTCCTTTACAGTCATATCGTTCTTCTTCATTATAATCAAATCCTTCTGAGAAAAGAAAGTGTTAACCATTAACTTTTTAAATATCAAATTTCATTTTGGAATTGCATGTACACAGCAAAACAAACTTATGCACTGAAAATCCATCTGATGCTTTTCAAAGTTCTTCTAACTAGTTTAAAACATTAACTGTAAGTGATCTTCACGATCAACTACTCCAATTCTCTTACTTTTGCTGAAAATATTACAATATGGAGATTCATAGTAATTCAACATAGAGAACATAATAATAGGTCAGGAACATACCTCACTTTTTTATTCCCATTCATGTGCTCTTATTAATTCACCATACTATCTCTAGTATAAAAATTAACAACCATAACTGTGCTTATTGTTCAAGTTTTAAAGTTACTCATCCTCACTAATTAGACTACTAACGAGTGGCATGATTCAAGAGGCTGATTTTTTTATTACAAAATATACTGAAATCAAAAAATTCTGCAGTATTTTCTTCTCATAATTTTTTTCAACTTTAAGCTAATCCTAATTTTAAAAACATTAATATATTCATACTATATCCTTTTAATTAAAACCTCTCCTTTGGTTAATAAAACAGCAGTAACTACATCATATCTATTTACAAGTATCCTACCCTATCCTGCATATATCAGTATCAATAAATGTAACTTAATATGAAGATCACATGAGATCAATTTTCTTGACCTAGTTAAAAAGCTGATGGGAATCCTCTCATCTCATACAAAACAACAGAAAACCAGTGAACAGTCTTGATGGGATTCTAGTAGAATCCAATTACCTAGAGTAAAGCTGAGAAGACAAATCTATCCTTCCAAGGTGCCAGGCTTCTCACGACTCTTTTGGCCCTAGAACTGGTAAACAGAGTAGCCAAAGCACACATTTTAACTTTACCCATAGCTAAATTACATCGCCTGTGTAAGGACAGACAGGAATGAACACGTGAACACGAACATGAACACAAACACACACGCACACACAATAATGCAAGAATTTTTTGAAGTTGATACTTCAGTGTACTGCTAAATATGTCCTAGACAAATAGAGTTCAAGAAGTGTTCTTGTAAGTTACATCTGAGTGATGCCAGGCTCTTACACCACCATTTACACCTTATTAAAAAAGTTGGTGTAATCTGAATCTCAAAATAAGGAAAATAATTTTTTCCTATTTATAAAATGCAGAAAATCATTTAGCAAAACAATCATGGATTAGGAGTACAGTTCGTCTTTCATAGTGGTTCAACCTGTACACCCATCATTCATGTCTGTACAGCTACCACAAAGCCACTCAAAACTTCTGATTAATGTCTAGGAAAAAATAATAGTCACTATTTTTACCCCAAAAGAGGTGAACTAAAGTATAACAAAAATACCTTCAGCTTAAGTTTGCTCTATTAAGATGGAGATCAGAGCTCCCTCGGAAAAATGGTATGGAATGGAGACCAGAGTTGGGGGAGGAAGTACCTTAAAGTGCAAGAGGAGGATTTTCCTTTTTTATATTGTTTGCATTATTACAACAAGAATTTATTTGTATATTTATTAAAAAAAAGTAATTCAAAGGTGGTAACTGGAGGTTATAAATACTGCAGCAGTAGAGAGTCACTTCTGTTACCAGAGCTGTTATACTATGATTAGTTTGACTTTAAATGCAATTGTTTCAAAATGGGGAGAGATACCCCACAATAAAGAGTCATACCATTAGGTATAACTGAAGAAACCTGATTATCTAAGAAGAAACAGAATAGAAAATGTAGAAATTGACACAAATTCTAGCAAGCTTTAATACACAGTAATGGTGGAATTCTTAGTAAGAAAAGATAGATTATTCAGTGGAAAAAACAGTGGTCATGGAGAAAAAAATAACTCACTCCACTTTTTTTTTTTTTAAATAACCAAGTACATATCCATAAATTTTCCAAAGCAGGCACAAGCATACTTTTCTGAAAAAGATCAAAAAAATAACTAGTTCCGGTTATGTAGGTCATATGCTTGCTTTCTCAGTTACCCAACTCTGACATTTACAGTGTGGAAGTAGTCACAAATAATAGTTAAAGAAATCAGCATAACTGTGTTCCAATAAAACTATTTACAAAATAAGGGTTGGAATTAGTACAGAGGTCATCATTTGGAAAACCTATATAAACATGTAAGAATTGTTTTATATTCATGGAATTCATATAATAGGGTAAAAGTCTATTTAAGAATGTCACCCAGAAGTAGTAACAGAATGACTAGATATCTGATTGCATAAAATCAAGTTTTTTTTAAAAAATTAATTTTTATATAAAAAATCCAAAAGGCAAAAGATGGAAATATACACACTATACATGACAAAGGGCCAATTTTATTAATTTACAAAGAGCTTTCAAAAATCAAGAAAAAGACAACTAAATAGAAAAATGGGAAAATAGTGCAAGCAAGTTAATCCTAGGTAAAGAGATAACCAATATATAAGACAATATATGAGACCCACTCACAGCTAAAAAAATTTACATCAAAACAATAATTTTTAAAAATATCAATATTGGTGTGTGGAAGAATAAACAGATGTACTTTTTTAAAAAAGCCATTTGACAATATCTGTCAAATTCTAAAATGTACACTATCCATCAAATTCTAAAATGTTCAAAATCTCCAGAGTACATACTAGGCTATACATACAAGGATATGTATTGCCAACAAATGTTGTTATAGTCTACCCATAAATGACATATTTAAATCTACTTTTTTTTTTTTTTAAGGAAGGCAAAAACCTCAACTGCGTATTACATGAAAAAGGGCAATACAATACAATAGAAAAAAAAACATCTATAATTATGTTGTGAAAGATTATCTTCAGGAAGAAGGAATATGAAACCAAAAAACTAACAGGAAAGAAAAGTACAACTTGCCAAAAGCAGAAGTCAAAACAAAAAGATTGATGCAGAGAGCATGAAAGATTAAAAAAAAAAAAAAAAGTAAATACGATCATGTGGAGTATTTGGTGGAATCAGATACCACAGAAAGACTTTTGGACCTGTGTGATTAAACAAATTACCTTCATCACCAGGTGGAGCCTTTGCAGGCATCCTGTTTAGAGTCCTTGGAGTTCGAGGTGTAGCTTTGGCTTTGTTCCCTTGCTTGGAGATGAGCTTTATAGGAATTCGTCTTCGAACATCAAGACCACCCAATGATCCAGAACTATTAGTGCCTTGTAACTCATTGTCTACGTTAGGGGAAAAAAAGTCATTTTAGTTTTTTTCTTTGAAGATTATTCTGCTATAGGTCTTAAAGCATTTGACATTATCAAGAACTGAAGACCTGGGTTCTCATTTTAAATATTAGTTGATATAAGGGCTAATTTTCTTGATTTTGAATAAACTTTTAAAGCAATGTTTTTGAGATATAAAGTCTTTGAAAAGTTGAAAAATGTTCTAGAACTGCTCCCTAAAAAAGTGGACAAAAAGTTTTTCCATGTAATTCCCAAAAGATTTGGAGAAGTATACAACCCTTCATAATTCAAGATAAGAACAAGTCTTGAATTAACTGCAGATTTTGAAAGAGTAAAGATGGGAAGGGAACCAAGAAATCTACCTGTATTTCCACCAACATGCAAAAAACGTATTCAGTTAATTTTGTAAATGGACTATGCAACAGTACAATTAAAAAAAAAACTAGAAATAAAACACTGACAATGAAAAAATTAAATAACGCATTTGAAGTTGGTTTTAAGGAAGGTAATTCTCCCTTGTACCATAATGGAAAACTTTAAAAGGATACATGCCTTGCCCACTCCAACTAGTTCTAAACAACCTATAGCGTCTAAGATCCTTCTTGTTATTAGCTATAAGATAAATTTACTCAAGTACAGAGAGTAATGGATTACTTAAAAGAACTGATTGTATTTAAAGCTTAAAAATCACCTTTTCCCCAAGTATATGAAAAGATTACAATAAAGAAAATATCCATTTTTTACTACTAAAGACAATAAGGAGTGTCCTATCAAGAAAACGCAAATAATTTCTTAAAACACATACGTTTTAGTATGACAAATTAATGAACAAGCCTGATAAACTGTCTCTGCAGACATAGTTTCAGTTGCAATAAACTGTCTAATTAATTCAGTAAAGTCAAATTTTGAAGCAGTAACCTATATTAATGATTTCCAAGGTTCCTAAGATCATAGACACATTCAACTCACATTTATTTGCACTTTTGGTGAATATACGGAATAAAATTCAAAACAGGTCCTTAAGAACTAAATTTTCTTTCACTTTTTCAATTTATTATATTTATAAAAGCTAATCCTCAAAAAATGTTTCAAGGAAAAGGAATTACATAAGATAGAATGAGTTAAAATAAACCCAATGATCAACTTTTAACAGTTGGCTAGATGGAGCAACAAGTCAAATAATGTATTTCACCTGCTTTCACTTGTAAAAATACCTAATGATCAAAAGACACAGATGACAGGATAATGTTTGTTTGTTTGTTTGTTTGTTTTCCCCCAAAAGGTATTTCCTATTTTCCAATGAACCAGAAAAGTTCATCCATTGTAGGGTAGTTCAGTGTTGTCTCTTCAGGTAGTATAAGGAAGCGTAACAGTTTTACCTTGGTGAATGATCACACCAGTACTTCATTACTACAAGTACTTTTCACTTTACCCTGAACACTTGAAGTCGCTACTGATTCTTTCAAGAATCAGTGGTGTGCCTCATAGATTTCCAAGTTCGTAAAGTGTAGTTCATGTAGTAATAGTGACATCATTCTAAGAGGTTTGGAGGGGTTTTTTGTTGTTGTTTTCATTAAAAATCAAGGGATAGAGCACAATTTCCTTCCAAATATGCAAAATCAGGATATACAGCACAGTTTTCTCTTGAATATGCCAAACAAAAAAACCAAAGTCCAAACAACGTAAGTCATTGGATTTTACATTGAAAAATGAGAACTAAAGATAACATGTCATTTAAGGTGCATCAACTTTAAAAAAGATTAACATTTGCCCATTATGTAGTCTTTAAAAAAATGTATTTATTTAGACTCTTATCTTGAATTAAAGTAGACAAAAAATAGTTTCCAAAATTTATCGTTACAATGAAAATGACCAAAGGATGAATCAATTGTGAACTGGAAATTTCTTGGAATAATTTCTCTTGCAAAATTCGGTTAAGAACAACCACAGGATAGCCTTCATTTCATCTGACTTTTTTCAACTGATCGTAAAATTGGTCATTCCTGGAAAATGTTTGGGAGTTCCATTAATTTCCCCAAGAGCCACTCAATCCCTTCATATTCATAACATTCTTCTGAAGTGCCTCTTCTGTCATTAGACCTGTCTTCCATTAACTGGCTGTCTGGCATTTCCTCAATTGCCAGTGCTTTTATTTTTGACTTAAATAGTCATGAAATTCACCTGTATGAATTTCAGAAAAATCTGCATCTTTTGTCAGGTCTGTAATCACAATTAAGATACAGCATTTGATATCTTTTCATGATAGGTATTATCAAAGATACTTACAATGAAGTTTAAATAGAATACAGGGTAGCACTCAGCAAAAGTTTTTAAGTAGTCAGTTCATTAGTGAACATTTTTATATGAGGATAACTTTAACTTTCTCAGGTTAACTTTAACTTACAGCCAAAACATAATACTTAAAATACACACCCACTTACATTAGAATTTGATAAGAGAAAAGCCTCTTCACTATGGAAAGAGCTTGACTCCCAAGTCCAGCAATAGGCTTTTTTTAGTTTTTGAAATATTTTGCTAGCCCTTAAAGTCTGTTATTCTAACACGAAGACTCCAGAATTTCAATTCTATAAAAAAAAACTTCCAAAACACTAGCCTGGTTCTAGATCCTTTTTCATATTCACTTCCTTTAAGTGACCTCATTGATCCTCATGTTTTAAAGTTTTGTGGTACAAAGTCCCAGATAGTAATTTTCAGTGCAGATCCTTGCTTTGATATCCACCTGCTCAACTCTCAATGTACACCTCATACTGCACAGCACAAAATTTTAGGCCCAAATTCCTGTCTCACCTCTATCCCTTCCAAAAATAACATTTCTACCAAATTTCCCCCAGCTTAGATTATTAATACTGTCCATACTAGAAACCTAGGTATCTCTCTCTCATATACCTTCAAACCAATCCATCAACAACTGTTTGAGTTCTACCTGAAAATACTTACTGAATCTTTCCACTCTCCTTTTCACTAGGCCAAGCCTTCCTTCTGGTGTACCACCACCTACATCATCTGTTTTCCATTACTCTAAGCTCTCCCACTTATATCATTCTCCATAGAACTTACTATATTTTTAAAAGAGTATGTTTCTCCACTGTTCATTAACTTAAAATTCAAATCTTTACCATGATCTTTTAAAGTCTTGCAAGACCTGTTTCCCGCCTTTTCTTCCTTTCCAATCTCATCCATGGGCTAGTTCCCTCTTGCTAACTAAGCTGCAGCCAACCAACCTTATCTGTTTTCTTGCCTTAGTCATTGTACTTACTGGAAATGCTTTCCTCCTTGTGTTTATGCCATGGCTAGATTCTCTCCGTCTATACATATGGGCTTACATATTACCTTAACATCTGGGCTTACATATCACCTTCCCACAAAAAACTTCCCTGATCACTCTTTTTAAAACTCCGTTTGTCTTTAACACAGTTCTCATCATAATCTTTAAAACTTAGGTCTTTGAAAATTTTGTTTATTGTATCTTCTCCAACAGGACGTTATGTCCGCAAGCATGGGAAATCAGTCCCTCTGGTTTACCATGCCACCTTTTACAAACCACTCCTAGCTTTCCTATATCATGCCTACAGGTATCTGCAATACGTAATATATAAAAAACTAGGAAGGAAGTTGATGACTGAGGACACCTTAGTACTTAAGACAGGAAAAAGCCTTCCTCCACTTGTGATTTGGTTGATGGAACTGTGCAGCGCACCAACCTGAAGTGCGTTCATACACTATTCAGAAACCACAAGGAAGCCAAAATCAAATACACAAGAAAGAGTGGAGACACTTTCACGTGGAGAAAAGAACGAGGATGTTTTGACTTTAGGCTCTCCTTTGTAAGTGTTTCCAAATGATGAAGCAGGACCACGGCCGAAGCGCGCCGCAGGATTTACGCTTCGGCAGCAAAGTTGTCCGCGCCTAATTCCGAAAACCACATTCCATTCCAGTCCCTGAAGGACCAGAAAAGCAGCGACAAGAGGTGACCACCGTAGCACCCGCCCAAAGCCGACCGAGGCAGCAGGAAGTCTCCAACCCACTCTCGCCCGACCACAGCCGGCGTAAGGACGCTTCCCCGACTCGGAAACTGGAATCTACCCGCCACTCCTCCTAACGTAGAGCAGAGCAGAACGCGGGGGGCGTGTGTGTGGGGGGGAACAGTCGGCGCGCTCTACGCCCCACAAGGCCGTCACCGCCGGCCGTCCCAGTTCCGAGCTCAGCAGAACCAGCAAAGAGGCGGCTGTTGCCGGCACCGAGGCTGTAGGTACCACACCAGAGGGTAGGCCGGGAAGCAGTAGGCCCCTGCCAGGCACAGGGAGAGGTCTGTGAGAGTCCTTTCTCACAGCCACACCCCACTACTGAAGGGCGAGCGCAACCCCTCTATGCCCGCTGGGCCACCAGTCCCTGGCCGGCCAAGGGGGCATGGAACAGGGACCCCCGCTGCCTCCGCCTCCTTACCAGTGTGATCCATGATTCGGCTCGCAGGGCACAGTGGGAGCGGAAGTCAACCGCTCCGGAGTCGCTCGGAGCGCGTGCGCGCTACCTTCCGGAGCCCGGGAGGCGGAAGTAGGGCCGGATTGCCCTGACTGCGGCCTCCGGGGGCTCCCTTGTCTCGCGGCCACTGCCTAACTCCAGTGAAGAAGTCAGGCATAGTTCGGTCAGAGAGAGAAAAAGCGAGTACGCGAAAAGCTTCGACGTCGAGTTTGAGGCTTCTACTCCTGTGCTTCAAGAGAAAGTAGTTTTTAACCGTGGAAAGGAGACCGACGGGCACGGGGTAGGGGCGGTAGTAGCCGGAGGAATAAGCTTGCGGCAGGTAAGGCGGCCTCCCGCCCCCGCGGAGCGGTGCCTTCTGGGAGTTGTAGTGCGCCAGGACCCTCAATGCGGCCCGGCTCGACTGCGCAAGCTCGGCCGTTGGGTGGCCCCACCCCGGCGGGCGGAGTAACGGTTTGGAATCCCCCAGAGTCCGCATGTGTCTGTCTCCACCCGCTCTAGGAAAAGTGTAAACACGCGCGCTCCGGATGGCGTCCTCCAGTGGGAGGTTGCCCAGGGGATGGTGGAGCTGTGCGGAGCTCCCAGCAGGAGAGAAAGGCTCTATGCTTTGTCTAAATTTTGCTTGGTCGTGACGAACTACATAGACCCACGCAGAACAGACTTGGTAGATGGTCCCCCCACCCCCCGCTTTCCCCCCCTTCCCTGTTCCCACCTCTTTAAGTTTTTAACAGTTGAGACATTTATAATGCTTGACACCACTCGTTTTCTGAAGAGAACGCTTATGGCGCTAGGACCCCCGCGCCCCCAGATCACCTCTCCTAAGGACTGGACGGAGCGCTCTCCAAGTGGAGGACGATTGCGGCGCAGCTGCCAGTTATTGGGGGGCACCCGGCGGTGTTGTGCAGAGTGGCGCTGAAGGAGAGGGGGGTAGACTCGGAGTGAGGTGGAGAGAGCGTTAGGGCTGGCCGGAAGGAAGAGGTTAAAAAGGAAAGGCCCAGAATGATGAAGAGAGAGTTACCACAACAGGCTGTACCTAGTTCCAGTTCTTGGTCCCAGGGGTTTGTGGTTGCTGCTGCCTTCATCTTCAGCCAAACAAAAAAGAAAGTGTCAAAGGGTGATGATTCCTGAGGACCTTCAGTGCAGTCTCCACCTCGCAGACTTGGCTCATTTGTGTCCACTCCCTTCTCCAACCTTTACTCTTGATGCTCTGGGATGAGTAGAAAGGAGCACAATTAGTGGAAAACACAAGCTTGGGAGTCAAGGGATTTGGGTTCTATTCTTGTCGTCCCTTGGTGACGACATCATTACCTTGAGTTATTCACGCTTTCAGTGCCAGAGTTCCTAGATCAACAAGAGATTATTATATTGTCCTCTTATAAAAATGTTTTCACGGTACGGAATTCCAAATAAAGTACGTGTAGCAATGTGGTCTGTATAGTTACACAGTAACGGCTATAATGTGATCACCAGTGCTGTAACTGTTCGGTGTTACTTGGTTAATGTTTTACCGGGAATCTTTTTTAAAAGGTTTCTCTTTATATCTGTAGCATTAGTATCAATTTCTTGGATCCATTCACAGCTAAGGAAATTTATGAATCAAAGTTGCCCCTGCTTGTGTTAAAATACAAAGCTCTGTATTCCTAAGTGGTTTTCAAGATGCTCTCAGTTTCTTGCATTCTGTTTGTTTTGGAGGTTGGAGGAAGCTTAACTTGTCACCAATATCTTCCTGACTTTCTAAATACATTGTCAATGTGGTCATCCGGCATTTTTCACCAGTTTAGGTGCAAAGAAAGTGGTTTTCTCCTGGGAAGTTTTCGTTTATATTTTTACTGATATTTAGCCTGTCAGCTACCATCAAATTGATGCAAACTCAGGTTCAAAATAATAATACCAGTATCTGTTGATGCTCCAATTTAAATATTACAAACAGCCTTCAACTATATTTTACAGTGTCTGTAAACCAGTTTTGTCAAAGTTTTATGGAGGCACATCCCATTATGAAGTTACATTGAAGGAAAACTCTTCAATACCTTTTGATACAATGTTAGATAAATGTTAGATTTGACATCTTTTGCTTTTTATCTGTGCTTCATATTCATTTCTACCACAGTTTATAATCGTTTCCCTTACATTTCCTCTTTACCAGTTCAGTAACAGTCTGACAAATTATCTTTTTTTTTTGATAAGTGAAAGTATTATAGCCTTATATTCTGTTACTGCTCTCTAATATTTTGTATTAGTGACCTGTGTGTTGTAATGAGTAACAATTTCTTTATTGAAAGTTCACATTCATGTTTATTTCATAGTATGATACTGTCCTAAGGTTTATAAAATGAAAAGTTGTATAAAAATGAACAGTCTTAGGCACTGATGTCTATTTTTATTTTACTGACAGACATCTACTAGCCTATGGAATACAAGCTAATGCTCTCCAAGATGTTTGATAGATTTACATTTACATGTACTATGAGGAAAACAGGATGGGTAGCATAAATCTTGTTTTAGATAAAGTCTAGAGATTAACCTTCATCTATTAATGTACTTACAACTGTATCATAGTGCATGCCTAAGAGTGCAGAAGGCAAGAACTGTATAAAAAAAGGTCCCTGCTTCAAGAACCATACAGGCTAGTATATATAGGAATAACTAAAGACACATTTCAGTTTTAAGTGTTTACATCTAGAGAATGAAATGCTAGCCTACATTCAGAGAAAATAATGAGTAATAGGACTGAGAGTAGTTAGATTTTATGGAGGGATTTATGCCAAGTCCTCATGAATGGAATATGTAGAGAAGGAAAGCAAGGGCATAGACATGAAAACTGTTAATACTTCTGTACAGTACAGTGTTCAACTTGACTTGTTCTGTCAGTTCATGTTTGAGAGTACCAAAAAATTTAAAATAGTGAACCTTGAAAAAGTAAGATTTCAGAATAATAGTTTAAGAGCAAAATGGAAAGACCTAGTATGTTCCTATTAACAGCATCCAGCAAGATATTAGAAAACAATTAGCAATCTGGGCTGGGCATGGTGGCACATGCCTGGAAGCAGCAGCCTAGGAAGCCACGGCAGGGACCAGGGATTGCAGTTGGAGTCCCACCGGGGGCACGTAGCGAGACCTAATTTCAAAAAAAATATAACTGGATGTGGTGGCTCACACCTGTAATCCCAACTACCTGGGAAGCTGAGGCTGGGGATTGCTTGAGTCTGTGGTACCCTGGGCAACGTGAGCCTATGGTTCCACAGGCAAAAATAGTGAGACTTAGTCTCAAAAAAAAAAAAAAAAAAGTTAGCAATCAAATATGGAGATGGAAAGGTTTATCTTTATCTTCTTTGCCAATACTGGCAAGGGGGTGAGATCTCCCAAATCTGATGCCGGAACCATAAGGTAAAGCAGCAAAACAACAGAGATACAATTGGAGAAGCAGTCTCCAACTAGAAAGCATGGACAGACCACAAATAAATATAGACTGGCTGCCCAACGCAAACCTAAGACTGAAAACCTACCAGCAAGGTTTGCCTGGTTCCCTCACCCAATGAAAGAACACTGCAACAGGAAAGAAAAAGACTAATGAACATAACACAGACTAGTAAACAACAAAGGGGGGGGGGAGTTTGAGAGAAAGAAAGGGGCACAAGAGGGAGGAGGGAGGGGAGGTACCCAAAAAAACATTTACTGAGGTGTTGTGATTTAAAGAATAAAAATAAATTAAAAAAAAATAATGCTGCAGTAAGAAAGAAAAGAACAGTCAGAAGCTAGGGACTCAAATGACCCAAATGCCAGCAAGAATGATGACCCAAATGCCAGCAAGTATGAATGAACTGTCACTGACAGAACTGATCAGGGTAAAATTTGTCCACCTTCCATTAGCAAGTTTGATAAGTGAAAACAGATGGAACAGGCAGTAAATGAAGTGGTTGGCTTTATGGACTTTGGAGTAAAAGATTGTGGTTCCAAGCTGAACTCTGCTGTTTTATAGCCATGAGACTTTAGGCAGATAATGTTATCTTTGTGGCTGACTTCCTTCATTTGTAAAATAGGGATAATAATAATTAGGGTGGTTGTGTAAATTAAATGTCATTGTCAGCCTAAAGCACTTAGCATCTTCTAGCACACAGTAAGTCCTCATTAAGTAGTGTTGTTACCAAGATAATAGCTATTACCTCAGTAGTTATTACGTTCAGTATTTCTTGAGATGATGGTGAGGGTTAAATGAGATAATAGTATAGCTCCTGACACTTTACTAAATGACTATTAAAAGTTAGTTTCAATGTCACTGCTGTCTATAAAAATTATTAAAAGTTAGTTTCAATGTCACTGCTGTCTATAAAAATGAATTTGAGATAGATTTTTTTTGTGTATGTGTGATTTTTAATTTACTTTTATTTTTTATATATATACAAATATATATATAATATATTTTATATATATTACATCAAGGTGTACTGGGGGTTTTCCCATTTCACCCATTAACCATCTTAACACCCATTAACCATCTTAATCTTTTGTGCCCTTTGCCTCCCCCGTTTTCTTCCCCCTCCCCCTCTCTTGCTCTGTTGTTCAGTTCGGTTGGTTGGTTCTGATTTTTCCTATACCCTTCATATAAGTGAGACCATCCCATATTTCTCTTTTTCTTTCTGGCTTATATCTGCTAATATGAGTCCTTCTAGCTCCATCCATGTTGTTGCAAATGACATATGTTTGTCCTCTTTGATTGATGCATAGTATTCCATTGTGTAGATATACCACTTTTTTTTTTTTTTTTTGGCCATTCATCAGTTTTGGGCATTTGGGTTGTTTCCATATTTTGGCAATTGTAAACAGCTGCAATAAACATGTGCATACAGGTGTCCTTTTTAATTAGTGTTTTCATATCCTCTAGGTAGATTCCCAGTAGTGGGATTGCTGGGTCGAATGGTAATTCCACTTTCAATTGAGGGTCCTCCATACAGTCTTCCACAGTGGTTGGACCAGTTTACACTCCCACCAGCAGTGTGAGAGAGTTTTTCTCTGCATCACCCCAGCACTTGTTGCCTGTTTTTTTTTTTATATGGGCCATTCTTACTGGTGTAAGATGGTATAAGATAGGTTTTGAATAGAGCCATTAGGACTGCTTTAGATCACACCCCACACTGGTGCACACACAAAGCAATCCTGAAGACCATCAATTTCTGGACATTGGAGTATTTGCTTTCCCCTTGAGTGATTTGATTTCAGTCTGGTTTAACCCCAGCATCACACAGTCCCAGCTCCTCCTCACCCTACCAGCACTTAAAACAACCTCAACATATTACCATAGCAAGCCCTATCATGGATGGCAGCCAGCTTCCAAACACCACCAAAAACTGGGCAAGAGACAGATGCAGGGAATGAAAAGAAAGATAATAAAAACTGAACATTGATGATTGAAGGCATTTCTCCACTCATAGCTTTAAAAAGATTCTATCCTTAGGGAAAAACAAACAAACAAATAAGAAAGAATGAAAAGAACCAATGGAATTGAACCATGGAACCAGAGAGGAGGAGAGGGAAGAAGGTGGGGGAGGTGAAGAGCACAAAAGATCAGGATGGTTAAGAAATGTAAGTGAAGTGGGAAAGCTGCAGGGTACACAATAATGAACTAATGTAATATAAATATAAATATACATATATATGCCAAAAAAAAAAAAGCATTTACCAGATATCGGAAGAGACCAACGGACCAAACAACGAACAACTGAACATCAACTTAACCAACCAACAAATCGCAGAAAAATGGGAGATGGAGTGACTGGAGGGGGGTGGGGGGAAGAGGGATCAATTAATGCACACATGTGACAAATCAATAAAATGATTTTTTTAATAAAAAAATTTAAAAAAAAAGAATATGAGCAAGAGTTTAACAAAGTACAATGTCGAGCATGCCCAGTCCACATCTAATAGGATGTAAGCTCAATGAAAGTACTTAATGCTAAGTCTACAAAACCGTGATAATTGCATGACTCAATGGAGGTACACAGTACCTTTTGCTAAATGATTTAAAGTGTGTAAAGGTATCTTAGTTGAAATTTTTATTGTCATTTCCCCAAAAAAATCATTTAAAAACAATTGGAAGAGGTAATCCTGCAGGTAATATCCACAATAAGCACTTAAAGTAAGTAAATATCTGAAATATAGGACACCAGGCAGTATTGCAAATCAGTATTACTTGAATTTGATTGTAACCCTGATGAAATTGGTTTCTGTCATTCCATCTTAAGCAGAAGTGAGCTGAATCTGACCTTTCATTTCTTATACCATAATATCTTTTAAGTTTAGTAATGCTAGTGTATGTGCACTTTAAATGACAGTAAAGACTGATAAACAATATTTCTGGTTGACTTTGCAAAAACAATACTCCATTTTACAGGATTGAGACTTCACTGCTGCCCTGTGTGTTAAGGCAGAGTGTTACAGTAATATTTGGAAAGTGTCAAAAGTGATTACTAATGAAAAATATTAAATGTCAAGAATACAAAAAAAAAGAGATTATGTCCTTTGAGGACAGGCAATATACGTTTCTATTTGGAAAGGAACACTTTGATTTAGAGACCTTATTTCTGAGAAGGAAAGTTTTGCAATGTGTGATTGGGCTGAGTAGGCCTGCTCCTCCCTACAGCTCCTCTGCTGACAGATAACTGCCTTGTTATTTTTCTCTCTCAGTTTTTATTCAGCTCACTTCTAGAAAAATGCTTGAGGTATTAAACTGTTCTACAGCTGTGCCATGTTTATAAGCAAGCAGTCTGTGAGACCTGTTTCCTAGACTTGAGAAAGCTTTTGTCCAAGATCTCCCTGCCCCTGATACCAGCTGCCATTCCTGCCAGTTGAAAGGGGCTTTCATGCTTGGTTTGTAAATAGACCCTGTTACTGTTTAAGTAAATGTCCCTCCATATCATAACTATGTTTTCCTTCATGATGCAGTGCTTAAACAAGCACACATATCTGACTGTAAGGAAACCATACTCACCTTGCTATATTCAGTGCTTCCTGCAGTTTCTATATTTTGTACCTTAAAAAGTGGATGGGAAAGATGGTGATGGTTATTACTCACTAAAATGTCAAAATGTACTAATGGCTTGGAATTTAAGTTTGAAAACCACTGCTTAATACCTCTGATGGTGTTTTGCAAAGTTTATGCTATTCTAGATGATATTTAGGAGAAAGGATACATCTTAGCACTGGGAGGACTTATTCTTTATGTACCTATGCAAAGGAAGGATGGGAAGAAGAACAGATATCTCAGTTCAAAGAATGCCAGGAAACAAGAACAAAGCTAGTTGCAGTTTCTTTCCTGTAATCAGTAATAGCTATCTCCAGAACTGGGTCTTCAAAAGAACGAAAACAATTTCTTGACAGTAGATGTAACACCCACCTGTCCCTCAGTTGAGAAAAATATTAGACCTGGATCGGATATGCAATTCTTACTCCCACCTTAAAACCTACCTACCCATCAAGACATCTGCTCATCTGCCACTTTTACTTTCAAGCCTACTCTGATTCACTCTTTAGCAGGCAACGCAGCATAGTAGAGAAAGCATAAGCTTTGGAGTCTGGAAGAACTGGGTTCAAATCTCAGCTCTCCCTGTATGCTCTCAGGCGATTACTTCAGCTCAACTTTTGTATCAGTAAAACGGGATTAATGATAATCTTTCTCACTGTTATCCTGAAGATCATAGGAGAGAATGTCTGGGAAGGCTCTTCATGGCTTGCTGAGTAATAAATGGCTATTTAATAACCCTGTTTCTTTTATCCCTTTGGTAATTAATTACTGCCCCTTCAGAACCTAGAGGCACTTTTGGGGGGCTAGGGGTGGAGTTACTCTTTTTTTTTTTAAGACCTCACTTTATCATATTTTAACAACATGCTTATCTAGCCATCCTACAGGATGGCCCCTCAGAATTAGGGTCCAATGGTCATCCACATTTGTATAAAACAAATAGTACTTAACTGAAGGTGCTTATATGTGTTGACTTCCTGAAAAAGTTATCAAATAAAATGTGTCCATGTCAAAGTCAAAAATAAATTTAATTTTTACACATGAATGTAGCAAACAACTCGATTACCAATTAAAAATAACTATGAGGAGAGCACATTGGTCACTAGATTACCAAAGAATTAGTGAGTGATCAAAGAATTAGTGAGCTTTCAGTACTTCATATTCTTGTATTGAACATGCAGAGGCTCTGGGCAAGTTTCATGCTCTTTCTCCATACCTTCCTGTGTGCATCTTTTCCTTCTGGTTGTTCCTGAATAATAGCCTTTGTAATAAATCAGTGATCTCGTGAGTTAAAAAAAATAGTGAACAATTATTACATCACTTTGGAACTCATTCTGTTAAATGACAAAAGAACATACAATGCCCTGCAACGCTGATAAACTATGTGTGTGTTTATATACATATGCATATACAATAAAATCCAGCCATTTAAAAGAAAATTCCAAACAGTAAATAACTGTGATCAAATAATTTATGCAGGTATTTATTAATGCCTACTATATACCAGCACCTTTTCATTCTAGTCTCTTTGAACATACTAGTGAATAAAACAATCCATCTTGCTCATGTGAAACTTACATTCTCAGATACATCTGGTTTAAGTGTATAACTTTACTAGTACTAAGTAATTATGGAAAATTTTGATAGAGTAGAATATGAGTTTGATAAACTCAAACAATTCAAATATAAAATACCTGGAATGTGAAGAAAGAATGTTAGTACTAATTTTTCATGAGTTGTCTGTATTTACTGTCTAGCATTGAAAAGAATAACAACTCCAGCTAGGCATGGTTGTGCATGCCTGTAAGTGGCAGCCTAGGAAGCCGCGGCCAGGGCCAGGGCCAGGGATCATGGTTCAAGTTCCACCAGGGGCATGTAGCGAGACCTAGTTCCAAAAAAATATAGCTGGGCGTAGTGGCACACACCTGTAATCCCAGCTACCTGGAAAGCTGAGGCTGGGGATTGGTTGAGTCTGTGGTACCCCGGGCAACGTGAGCCTGCGGTTCTACAGGCAAAAATAGCGAGACCTAATCTCAAAATAAATAAATAACTCCAGTATCTGGGAGGTTTTTTTTTTTTTTTTAATCATTTCTTAACCTGGAAAAAAAAAACTGTTGGAATAAAGAATTAAAGAAAAATATTTTCTATTTTATGTGCATTTGTTGTATCAAAATCAAGTAAAATTAACTAAAATTAGAAAATCCTAACTAAAAACAGTATCCATCTTAGTCAGAGTCTAACAGGAAAGTCCTTCAAGTACTTACAGTGAAGGAACTTAAAACAGCGATATACTCGTACAGGTACTGGAAGGACTAAAAAGCCAAATGTGACAGTGAGGTAGTGAGTATCAGAAGCCACACAGTCCTTGGGCTGAGGGGATAGAAAGAAAGCAGTTTTGTCAGAATCATAAGCCAGCAAAAGCATAACTGCCAGAACATAATCCTGGCTTGTTCCTTTTTCAAACCCTCGTGTCTCCCATTAATCTCTTATTGATGGACCCTAGTTAGCTGTCAGCTGAGCAGAGGCAGGGCAGGGAGTGGGCACACAGACCTTCCTGAATATAAAGTATCATTATTATTATAAAAGTTTTACTGTTAATCTACCCATATGGATAGTGGTACAGAGAGAGATTTGGGCATACTGTGTCCTGGTATTAATAGAGATTTCTGGATAGACTAGTGCTGACCCATTCTGAAACTGAAAATTCAGGCATAATTTTTGACACCCCAAAACTTAACTACTAAATGCCTGCTTTTGACCAGAAACCTTACCAAAAACAAATCTAAACATTCAATGCACACATATTTTGTGGTATTATATACTGTATTCTTACAACGAAGCTAGGAGATATAAAATGTTATTAAGAATACGCATCCATCAAGGAGGACAAACACATGTCATTCGCAGCGACCTGGTTGGAGCTGGAAAAACTCATATTGGCGGAAATAAGCCAAAAAGAAAAAGAGAAGTACAGGATGGTCTCACTTATATGACAGATATAGGGAAAATCAAACAAACAAAAAAAAAAA